>JABFEX010000390.1:0-55838 GCA_013623515.1 Fusarium illudens
GTCTGCCATGGGCGATCTCTTTGACCTCTCTGCCCCAGTTTCTTCCCCCCCTCCACCTCAACCAGCTGCTCCCGCTGCTGCTACTACCAGCTCTGTCTTTAATCTGTCATCTCCCCAGAGCGCTCCTGCACCGGCTGCCACTACTACAACGACTACATCCTCCTTTGGCGGCATCTCGGGTGCTGATGTCTGGGGCGGAAACGAATGGGGTGCTCCAGCTCCAGCTCCAGCAGCACCGGCCCCTGTCAAGGCCCCTGAAGCCCCAAAGCCTGCGAGCAACGATTTCGGATGGGGAAACTCGGGAGGCGCATTTGCCAGCACGTCGATCATCCCCGGAGCGTCTGGAGGCTTCAACCCGGCGCCCAAGGTATCTGCCGACGAGGAATTCGGAGGGTGGACGAGCAGCGCCGGACCGTCTGCTCCTAGCGGATCGAAGCCTGCTGGTGGTTTCGGGGGAGACGAGGACTTGTTCAACAACGTGTGGGGGTGATTTGGACATTTAAGGCGGCGGTCTGGGCATGTTTGGCGTTTGCATGTAAGGAGTATGTAGATGCAAAAGATGAATCATGAAGGTACGGATGGATATGAATGTGGATGTGAATGTGAATGTATTCAGATAACGCCAACCCACGCTGAAAGCTCAGCACCCGGTGTAACATGCTCCGTGGCAACCTTGATGCTCCAGGGTCTATACCCGTATATCGTCGACCTGTACCTGCCCATAACTCGTAACGCCCGCGCTCGACTCAGAGCAGTAGTCTCACGCCGTAGTACAGCACCACAAAGGCGGCGATTATGATGCCCGATAGCTTGAGGATGGCGACGCGGTTGCCGGACGCGGCCATGCGGGTTAGGCGGCCGGCGGAGCCCTTCATCTGGGTCGTCATGGAGGAGAAGGTGTCGGACTGCTGGCGTTAGCGGAGGGAAGCGCTGGAGGAGACAGATACGCACGGTGTTGTCGATGACGTCCTGTGCGCGGGCGTTGTCGTAGATGTCGACGGTCACGCCGCGCAGGGCAGAGACCTTGGCCGAGAGCTCGTCCAGGCGCGCATTGTTCTGGCGCTCTCGCTCGTAGGCTTCAGACATTATGGAAGCTGGCTCGTGGTATCGGCGATCGATGAGGAGATGGTCAGGGAGTAACTCGTGATGTGTCAAGTCGTCGATTTCGGTCTGTCGTGTCCGTCTCGGCGAGATCGTCAACCTGCGAAAGGGGTCGATGCCATGACGATTTCCCACTCCGGACCGCCACTGCACACGCGCCCCGGTTCGTCGGTACGTACCCGCGGCAGGCGGCAGCACCGCCACACGGGCGCGGGCCTGGAGAACCAACGGTGGGTAGGTACCTGTTCCCCGCCAAAAGACATGGGGGTGATGGGTTCCAAGCGAGGCCCTGGAGGCACTTGTCAAAGCCCGAGGAGGGGCAGCAATGCCATCGTCCCCGGGGAGCGGAAACCGCGTGGTTGGGCAGTCATGGACATGTGGTTTTTGCTTGCTCCTGTGGCTCGAGTCTCCAGACCGAGAGTCAGTCAGTCAGTGGACGGAGTGCCGGAGCTGCGCCACAACCTGGAGCTTCCCCTTACGTATGCGCGGCGAGCTGCAAGTCCGCCTCTTCATGACAAGTTGCTTCCTCCCAACCTATGCAGTCTATATTGTCCATTATCGCTATACTCTTCTCGCATCCTTTTGTCAAGTCGCTGGTAGCTTTCGCGAAGATACGAGGCGCAGCAACCGTGACGACGTCGTGAACCCCACCTCATACATCGTGAGCTCTTGGCTCTCCTCCAACACCTAGACTTGACAGCATCAACAGCGCGCGGCGAGCAATACAGCTTCGCGTCTACAGAAGCAAAACAGATCCCCCAAGATGGGCATCAACAATCCCCTCCCCTCGTCTCTGGCGTGTGAGTCCGCCCCATCCGCAAGTCATGACGTATCATGAGGGCCTCTCGTAGATGCGCCGAGACATGGCTGACCACCTAGCTCGACAGCGGAATGCAAAAAGTGCGGCAAGATCCTCACCTCCTTCACCAACCCTCGCCAGGCCTTTGGTCCCGACAAGGTCATTCCCCCCTCGGTCCTCGCCAACGCCCAGGGCCTCGCCATCATCACCGTCCTCAAGGCCGGCTTCATCGGCTCCGGTCGCTTCGGTAGCGGCCTCGTCGTCGCCCGCCTTCCCGATGGCTCCTGGAGCGCCCCTACTGCTATCGCGACCGGTGGCGCCGGCGTCGGCGGCCAGATCGGCTTCGAGCTGACCGACTTTGTCTTTATCCTCAACGACGCCGGGGCCGTCAAGACGTTTGCCCAGGCTGGTTCTTTGACTCTCGGCGGCAACGTTTCTCTGGCGGCCGGACCTGTCGGTCGCAACGCCGAGGCTGCCGGTGCTGCTTCGCTCAGGAGCTTTTCCGGCATCTTCAGCTACTCCAAGACCAAGGGCCTCTTCGCCGGCGTCTCCCTCGAGGGATCCGCCATCATCGAGCGCCGCGACGCCAACGAAAAGATGTACGGCACCCGGTACACGGCCCAGCAGCTGCTCAGCGGCTCTGTGCAACCGCCCCCCCAAGCGGCCCCCCTCATGAACATTCTCAACTCGCGCGCCTTCAGCGGCATGCGGGTCGGCTCTACCCCCGACGCCATGTACAACGACGTGCCTGTATACGACAACCAGCATGACGATGTGGTGTGGAATGGCCAGCGAGGGTCGGCATACGGCGAGGGGCAGCACAATCGCACCGCCTCGCACGACGATAGCTTTGGAAGACCGAGCCGCTCCAACACATGGCAGGACGACGTATATGACCGACCAGGTGGTGGTAATTTCGGCGCTCCCTCGCGATCAAACACCTTTGCTGCGCGTGGCGGAGCCAGCAACAACGACTACGTCTACCGAGATAGCCCGGCTGCAGCAGAAAAGAAGGCTGGTCCTGGCCGGCCTGCAGCTCCCAAGCCCAACTTTGCCGCCAAGCAAGCGCTGCTCAGGAAGAATGAGGCTGTAGCCGTGTTCAACTTTGACGCGGACCAGCCTGGTGACCTCGGCTTTAAGAAGGGCGATGTCATTACTGTTCTGAAGCGAACTGAGAGCGACAACGACTGGTGGTATGTATCTTGGACCAAAGAGTAACTCCTCGCTAACATTGTCCAGGACTGGCCAGGTGGGCACGAGAACGGGCATCTTCCCGAGCAACTACGTCAAGATGAAGGAGTAAGGTGCTGATGATACCCTGGCTTGGATTGATCTTGGCCGAATCTACCCAACGAGCGACGGATGGTTATTTGTTGTTGATTTGACTGGCTTATCTTTCTCGGTGCAATATTGGGAGTCGTTTGTGTATGGGTGTATCGGGGAATAGCCGTCTCCAAAATGAATGCTTTGGATATGATATGCTTGGATATGCTTTCTTGTATCTGAGTAGTGACATGAGCGGAATATCCGAATCGTCTGCGTCGCATCGTCCAATTATGCCACTAAACCTCCGGCCAATCATTAATACTGGTCGTGCCATCCGAATGACTGCAACGCTTGATGCAAATGCGCCCTGGCCCTAGACTACCATGAGCTATGGGCTCTTGCTGCTCTCAGGTGTGAGACGCTTGTACCTCTGCTTCTCAGCACAGGCATCCCGATCAACTCTCCACTGCTCTCGTGCCTTTTCCGTCTCGGTGAGAGGCGACTTGAAGGTCCTCGTGTTCTGAGGAACCTTGCGAAAGAGACACCAGATGGCCTCCTCTGGCGTGTCCTTGATCTTGGCGACGTAAAAGACACGGTTGAGATGCCTTCCCCGGAGGATGCCACGCTGGACCTCCTTCATCCGCTGGCTGATTTCGTGACGCATGCCACGAGCCTGGTTGGCTGGGATGGCCTCCTGACGGCTCACCACCATGATGTGGTTGCCCTTTTGTTCGGCCCACTCCAGGGTGTGTCGAACCATGCTGCTCTCCTTGGTAGAGCTCACGTAGTGTCTGGCATCTCCTTCGTCCTTGGTCTGGACGTTGGGGAGTCTGAGACCCGCAAACAACTTCTGGATTCCATTCTGGCGGGTGTACCAGATGGGATGTCGGGGAAGAACCTCGTTGACGCCTGTTAATTTGTTAGCCTCGATATCAAACATGCAGGTGATGGGATAAATGGAAAGGGATGGCTGTAGCCGGAGAAGAGGCAGTTCTGGTGATATATTGATGTGTCGGGTGACTTACACTTGATCGGCTGGCTCAGGCACTGCTCGTATGTGGTCGTCCAAGTCTTTTCGCTCACAACAGAGGGGAGGGCGGTTGTAGGAGAAACGATGCCCTTGATGGTCATGTTCTCGGCGGTAGGAACGGCCTCTGCAATGGCCGACATCGCGGCGGTTATAATAGAGCGTCGTTTCGTGATCAAGATAGCTGAAGAGAGGGAGAAGGGAAATCGGAGGAAGAAGCAGCAGAAGAACAGTGGCTGTTGTGATGATCGGCCTCGAGTTGAGGAAGGAGGATGGAAGAGCTTGAACGACCAATATCTGGACTTTCTTCGAAGCAGGAGAGTTGGTTGTGAGGTGTCGAGTTGAATAGGAAGATAGGAGCTCGAGAGTAGTTGTGATGATCGGTGTCAAGTTGAGAAAGGATGATGAAAGCCCTATTTATGCTGTTAGATCAAACGTCCGTTGGCTCACTGTTCTCATTAAATGCCAAAAACGGAAATGCCAACAACAGACAAACAGTTCAGATTCTTCTCAGATTCATTTCACTACGGCACTGTGTGAGTTACCCTGACAGCCCTGACAGCTGCTGCCACTGGCAGGCCGCCATCTCCTCAAGTTTAGCCAACCAAAAGTCCCTGCGCTTCGAATATATTCGATCCAGGTAAAATTCAGCAGAGACTTGGTTGTCACTGCCATTGATCATGTCTGCTTCG
This sequence comes from Fusarium illudens, assembly GCA_013623515.1. Taxonomy (NCBI): domain Eukaryota; kingdom Fungi; phylum Ascomycota; class Sordariomycetes; order Hypocreales; family Nectriaceae; genus Fusarium; species Fusarium illudens. The sequence continues at coordinate 4,886 of JABFEX010000390.1, forward strand.
TATTGTTCAAACAGGCTCGCGGTTGCTTGATCCAGCTCTCTTAGCGTGCCAGGGTCAGTGATGAGTATCGTTTGATTGGGGACCGAGACCTGTGTTTGGCCGGGTTGTTGACTTGAGTTTGAATTGATCGCCCTGTCAGTCTGGCACTCTGCGTCTCTCGAGCATCCAGTGCTGGGCGTCCGTTCTGACAGGGGTTGTGGCGTCAGGCGACTCGGCGAGGGAGTTGACCACATTATTGGATTGACTTTTGGACTGCTTGTTTTGGACTTCACAGTTCCGACTTTCTGACTTGCTGCAATTGAAGTTGCCTCCTTGGCTGGACCCCTGACTCGTTTGACTCGTGGGCTAGGCTTCTGTGTCTCGTCTCGCACCATACCCGGCTGTGAGATGGATCTCTTTGGGCCTGATTCAAATGGAAGCTTGCGTGGCTGGGGCATCAGCTCTCGAAAGTCACTGGACTCAGGTTGAGATGCCTGCAAATCGGCTTTCAGACTGTGATTCGTATCGACAGGGGTCTTCCTTCTCTCAGGCATTCCGGGGTCGACGCTTGCGTGAAACCTATCGGGACCTATGGGACTCTGGCTGTGTGTGGGAGAGAACCCATCCGAGTGTGACCCAGCGATCGGGCTGTAAGATGGTTGAGACTCTGGATTGAACGAATGCCTGAGAGGGGAGCCAACACGAGGTATATGCATGTTGGTGTTCCCTCGGCCAAGGAACATATTGTACGGGTTCAGATGTGCCATATCAGGGGGAACAGATGGAGAAGAGTATACGGGGACAGAGGTTGTTCTTTGTGGATACAGGACATAAGGCATTGGTTGTAGTGAGGGGTGTATATGCGCATCCATTACAGGGAGACCATCAGCACTGAAACCCTGTACAGTCGGAGACACAAAGGCCATGGGCGGAATGGAAGAGAGCCGCGGTCTATGGTTCGAGGAGTCAAAAGGTGCGTGTTGAACTGATGGGTAGCTCGGGCTGGACTCGCTGACATGTAGATCGGACTTTTGCAGCAGACAGACGGTAACGCTGAAATCTCTCTTCTCCTCGAATTGTGCGATGATCGCTTGACCTTTTCCGGGAATGGTGATACACAGCTGGTTGAGATGCTCGTCGATGCTCACAATCTCATCAGGGACTTGCGAGTTTCTTGCTAGATCGCCGAGCCGAATGGAAACCTGCTCGTCAGTATCAATTGGCAGCAAACACTGATTTGCATACCACTTGTTGCAGCCCTTGGTGGATTAGAAGAATCAGAGTCCCTTTCTCGGCATAGATCGGTCTTTCACCCTCGATGGTCAAGGTAAAGATGCTGTAAGGGCGACACGAATTGAAGGCTTTGACTGAGCCTCCATCACGGATCTCCAAACGCTTGAGTGGACAGCCAGAGACAGGAGTTGGTGGCCCAGGCATGATGGGCACCACACATGTCGATGTAGCAAAATTAATTCAACATTCACGATGGATAAGATTAGGCAGACCACGTCACCTGATGCCTCTGGATTACTGCCATGCACCTTCCTCGACTTCATTCACAACTGTTGTTGACGTTGGGCAGGAGCCATGCCGATTGGCGGACGCGAATACCGGAGGTCACGTGGCGATAACCAGCTTATCCTCCACCTCAACGCGCCGCGCCAACTCAAACCAAAAGACCCATGCGACGACATCAACGATTCAACGCTCAGCCACGACACCTGCAACATCGCTCCTTATCAGCGGATCGACTTGGCCTCCTCTCCCGAATGGGCGCCTGTCCATAGGTGACCACCGACCCGACGCTAATTAAATTCTGCAAATCTCCTACGAACCTGCGCGACACAGATCGCCAAGATGGCTCCCGTTCGCAACGATGTCCCGGCGCATGCCATTGACCGCACCCCGGAGTACGAAGAGTTCATGACGCGACTCCGCGATTACCACACCAAGCGAGGCACGACCCTCGACCCGGAACCCAAGGTCGGCGCGACCCATCTCGATCTGCTCAAGGTGTTCAATCACCTCGTGGCCAACGGTGGCTACGACAAGGTCTCGGAGGAAAAGCTGGCCTGGCGTCGCATGGCTGCCGAGCTTGGCATTTACTCCAACAATGAAGCCTCGACTGCTTTTTCGTTGAAGGAAAAGTTCTACAAGAATCTCGCCGCCTTCGAGATCAGCACAGTGCACGGAAAGGAGCCACCGCCCAAGGATATTCTGGAGGATGTCACGGCCAAGGGCGCTGGGCTCCTCACCCGTACCCGAGAAAACTTCCGAGGCAAACGGGAGAGCAACATTGGTGCCACAGACTCGGCGGCTTCGGGAGACGATGGTACACCGGCTCGCGAACGACCTGCCCCGGATACGGCAGCGAGCGCGCGCGCATCTCGAGGCCTACGCGAAGCACCACCCCAACGTGTCATTTTCCAGCCGGATACTGGCCCTTCTCGGACGACAAGGCACTCATCTGCTCATCACGCGAGCCACACCAACTCGCCAGCCGCAAACCCTCCTCAGACTCCTTCACATCACCAGAACATGCCTGTGCCACAGCAGCAGCAGAACTACCCAGGAAACCGTGGACCCTCCATTCTTCACCACCCTCCTACTTCCGAAAACTCGTCCCACCTGGTCACGGGCTATCAACCACGGTTCTCCAAGCCCCTGCAGCTCCGAGCTGTAGCGACGCCCAGCAGTGCGCCCAATGAGTTCCAAAAGCCCCGGCAACTGCAGCGGGTTGACCACCGTCAGCCAATGCAACCCGGCAGTAAGTGATTCGTCTTGGTAAGCGACTTGGCTGACATGCGCAGCTGGCTTTGACGGCCCAAACATCTACATGCGTTGTCTGAACGCGCTACGATCGAACATTGCTGCTGAGCAAGCATTCGCCCTCAACCATCTCGTCAAGATCTCCTTTGAGCGGGGCGATAAGTACAAGTTCGACTCTTTTCCTGGTCTGGCTGAAGGGTTGGTTGAAAAGGCACTCGATATTGGGCAACTCTTCTATCACGTCAACTGGACTGTCACATGGGACTCTGTCAACCCCAACGACCCCGGCGCGCTTGACGGGAATTACGGCACCCCAGACATCCTCGAGCGGATCCAGAACCTCATGGAAAAAGACCGACCTGACGTTCTGCAGACCGAGAACTACTCGGACCAGCTGGTCTTGATCACCGAAGCTGTGCTGACAATACGCAATATGGTCACTCTGCCGGAAAATGCGCACAACATGACCGACTTTTACCCTCTTAGAGACCTCATCTGCATCATGCTGAACCTACCACAAAAGGATTCGCTCATCGAACTGAAGCATCTTACTCTGGATATCGCAGAGCAGCTGACGCCGTTCATGGCGCTGGAGTCGGAGGACCCCCTCTACAAGACTCTGCTCGCACAAATGAACTCGGACGACCGCGGGACAATTCTGACGTCGCTTCGAGCACTCGGCCGTCTCTCGATGAATCTCGAAGCGACGAACAAGCTGGGTGACGTTCCCGGACCGGTCCTTGAGCGAATCGCTAGCTGGCTGCTGCTCAACGACGACGAACTAATCGATGCCTGTCTCGATTTTTTGTATCAGTACACTGCCGTCGTGCCCAACGTGGATAAAATGATGCGCTCTCTCACACCGGAGAATCTGGTCGACCACCTTGTTCGTTTGCTCGCTCACGGCGCGCGCAAGACGCAGCGCGATTTCATCCTCGTGCCAGAGCAGAGAGTTCCTGCCCGCGACCAGATCGCTCCCATGCCCGAGGACCTGCTCCAGGAGATGCTCAAGCTTGAGGAGCCTGACCGCGTGCACCGCTGGGTTCGATGTTTCTTTGAAGAGGACAACAATTCTTTTGTGACGCAGCTGGCTGCCTGGCAAGCGTACCAGACTGCGTTTGTCGGTCCTCTCAAGACCATCGGCCAGCCGCTCATCACACCTGCCGACTTTATCAGGAACAGCACGTCCGTATACAAGGATTCGAACGCCCAAGTCCTTAGAGAACCAGGTGATCCTCAGCAAAAGTTCATCATCCACGGCATTCGCGCGCGACCGCGACCCCTGAGCACGGACGGTAAGGAGTACGGCCGATGTCTCTGGGCCAGTAACCCCGGCAACAAGCTCGAGAAGTGCGGCAGCTTCTACCTCCAGCCAGAGCAGATGTGGAATCACATTCTCACCTCGCACATGGGCGAGGCACGCAATGCCGACGGACAGTTTGAGAACGTGGAAAAGGAGTTTACCTGCACCTGGGGCGAGTGCTCGCGGTTCGGGTCATCAGCAAAGATGCACCTCCAGGATTTTGCAAGACACATCAGCACACACATCTCGGCCATGCTGCCCAGCGAGTCTCGGAAATCGGAGCGATCCTGGATCATACCAGCCAAGACAATGGCCGTGACTTACGAGGAGACCGTGACAGTCCGGGACGAGCGGAACCCGAATCTACCGCCCCAAGCGGCGGGTATTCCCCTCAGCGCTGCCCTCGTTCTGCGTAATATCGCGCGTAATGTGGTCAAGACGGAGGCGGAGGAGGAGTTGCTCAAGAAGCAGGAAAAGACGGGCGAGACCGGAGGCTGGAACGAGACCCTCTTCCGTCCCATCCTGCCACGACTATTCGAGATTCTTGCCGAGAACAGGGCTCTGGTAAGTCACTCCCGTCCCCGCCCTGTGAACACGTCCGTGCTAACTCATCTCGCAGAGTCCCTACATTGCATCACTGCTTGATCTGATCCGCATCGACAGCGACGGCCAAGGCCGTTGATGCCGTTGTGGGGCCGCGATTCGCTGGAGCAAGCGGGGGTGGGTCGAACCCCGGACGGAGGCGTCTCTCAGATCTCGGAGGTAGACCGACGATGGTGTTGATGTTGGTGACCCCAGACCAACATCCCCTCATTACCCCGCGATAGATCTCACTGTGTCTTCCCGGGGCAAAGGAAATATGGCGGAGATGACACTGATGCAAGAAGCAATGGGGTGCAGGAGATGAGACGAGGCGTTTGTGGCGGGGTCTCCAAGTATGGTGTTGAGGGGATTATTTCCCATGTTTATTCGAGCTGCTTCGCGCGGGCGGAAGTGAAGCCACGGGATGCGGTTTATTGATTTTGTCTGGATTGTAATAATACCCTGCCCATCGTGGGCTGACTGGTGTTGGATGGGAGGTATGATATTCGAGCCAAGCGGGAGGTCAAGGCAAGATGGCCAAGCAATGGCCAACAATGGTCAAGCAAGATGACAAGACGTCAAGAGGTTAAGAGGCTCAAGGAGGCTGAGAGGATAGTTCGGCACTTGCGCCTGACGCGCCAAGTGAGGTAGATCTGATTGCCTAGGTAGCGAATAGACACTTTGCCAAAGTCATGGATTTACAAGTCCGTCAGCTGTAAATTGCGCGTCTAGATGTTGACAGACCAATCGCTGATACCGGCCCGGACATCTCGGTCGTGGTTGGCGTCGGAGATTGCTGCACGGCGCCGGGCCGGTCCTGGCGTTGGTTATTCCTTGCGGCGAGCGTCCGAAACGGCGACCGCCGTCATGCGCGGCGGATGCAGACTGCGCATTGCACCGCAAACCGCGTGTGGCTGTCGACATCGGCGGCTCATTCTCGTGGCATCACAGCAAGTCGGGCGAAGTCGAATTTCGATACCGGTATCCACCAGTACCCCGGACTCTGGTAGGCTCAGGCCCGTGCACCCCTGGCCATCGTGCGCTCCCTGTTCTCCACGCGCATCGCAGATTTGCCTGGACCAACGATGGACGGCTTCTGCAGATATTCTGGAACCCGCTCAATGCATGAGGCAAGTGCCCCACCATCGTGATAGCTCCCAGCGCCGTAGAACTAGCGAATGAGGCACTGCTTGTCTTGCAGAGGCCAACGGCGAGATCACGCCAAAGCCAGCCTCACGGTAGGCACCCTTCAGCTTGATATCGGCTGTGTGCCACACCGTTGGTTGCAGTCATTCGATGCATAGTAGATCTCTCATGTGCCTCGGCCAGAGCCGCTCACAACGAGTTGACCTGAGTTGCCTTGTCTGAAGTGAAGGGAGATGCAAGTCGAAACTGTCGAGTATTAGGACTAACCGGTAGTCGTTCTGCCTGGTGAGGCCGGGTTTGAAGGCGCTATTCGGATTGATATGTTTGAGATGGAGTTGATATGGACTTTGCCCGAAACTGCAATGTGTGAAATGCGTACAGAACCTACCAGGGTGAGTGTTTGCCTTAGCAATGTGGGCTGCAGATTGATGCATGAGATACGCCGGCAGGGAATATCGTCTGATGGCTAGACCCGCAGCCAGATTGACGCGAGGTCTTGAAGCAGGTGAGTGATTGAGACACACCGTCTTCTGGTCACCGATCATGACCTTGGTTATCAACAACGTGAAATGACATGTCGTCATGAGTAACTGTTGCCACAGGAATCGGAGCACAGAGGTACGCCCAATCCCCTTCTCGCTAATGTTCGATAGCACACAACCCCCACTGGGACATTACCTTGCTGTGTTTCCTATCACTCATAAGGACACGCAACCAAAAGAAAATTCCTCAGGGTGGGGTGAACCGTCCAGCAGTGGGCCTCACGGGCTGGCGTTAAAGTTGGCTTGGCAATCTCCAGTGTAACTTGGTGTCCAGGCAGACGGAATGCTGAGCCGTAAGCAGTTGTGTAAATGATATTACACCGCACACCGAGACAACTGGCACCGTATCTGGTGAAAATCTGAGGTAGGGCGCTGAGGTAGGGTGACATTGGGAACAGAGGCTCCGTCGTCACTCGCTTGATAATTTCCTCGAGTTGCCCGTGGCTTGTGTAGCCCACAAATCGCATTGTGTATTCTCTGAAACAGACTGAATAGCGCTGGCCGATTCTGACCTGCAGTTGACGCTGACAAGGCTGGTGAAGCCAATGGGACAGGGCGCAGGCTGAGTAGGGAGTGGAAATGTCTCGCTCCCCGTGTCGGCCGCTGCCGCTGTCGTTGGACGATCATGATACGCGGGGAAGAGTCCACATGACTGACTCCTGAAATCAAGCGGTCTCGGTGAGGTGCCGGACTTGTGCCTGCGACGACACCCCACGTCGGCTCGGAAAGATCTGCTGGGACTGATTGCGGCCGTGGGAATTGAGTTCAGGGACATGTAAATTGCCTGTCTGTGCTTCATCTCGGGTCTGCAAGTGTGCTTGGCCGGTCAAACTTGAATTGGACTGGTGCCAGCGGTGTAAGGCGCCGGTGGAGGACAAAATCCGTCTGCCTGAAAAGATGGGGGAAAAGGGGGGATCGAGTTGACCCCATTTGCACTCTCAGACTACTGCAAGCCGCAGCGCATGTCACCAGTAAGGAGGAGATGAGGGGATTAGAGTCAGCAATTATTGAGTGGCAGCTCAATTGAGGGCTCGATTCGTCCAATATCGGGCTGGTGTTGAGGCCAGAGCGTCTGTGCTGGTGTATGCCGGGCGTCCGGGCAGCTGCATACCGAAACTTAGCAGAAACACGGCACTCCAAAATTAGACAGGGAAGAGAGCTTTGTCCGGGCCGCTCGGGGGCCAAGGGATTCGTTGCCACTGGTGGTTACAAGCGGAACTCTGAATGCTTGGTTGCGAGAGCGCGATACTGACGGAACGTGTGTGGACCTCGAAGCTACCGAGAGAGCTATCCCTGCAACCTCCCCGAGCCCCTAGGATTTAGCGCCTGTCATCCCCTGCGGGTGGGCGCTCTGACCTTGAGAGCGCGGGCCACCTGCCCTGGACAAGGGCACTGGTCCCGCCATAGCTCCCCACAAGGATGGGGCGTCGGGTGGGATTGATCGCTCGGCGCATTGATGCGTGTTCCTGAGTAAATGGTGACACCAGGTGTCGTCAGGCGCGGGGCAGTACAAAGTCAGGGCCTGTGTCGATGGCCATTTGATCGCGTCTGACGGCATCAGTGGCGGGTTGGTACTGAAACGATAAGCAGGCTGTGTTTGTGTATCGTTGAGGAGACGAGGAGAAAAGATGAAGGAAGCGCTGGAGCTGGGAGGAGCCGCACAATTGGCAGCCACCGCATATGCAAGTCCGAATGTGGGCATTGGAAGGAGTGACCAACCCGCGTTGCCATCTTGACCACACCTCAGACGTTGCCAAAGAAGGGCCAGGCCAGATGGAGACGAAATAGAGCCGGGCCGGTGAGGGCGTCTAGATGCATGTACTTGGCGCCAACGGATGGAATTGGGTTGAAAGCTGGAGAGCTGAAGATGGATGAATGAAGAGTGAGAGGAAGAAGTGTAGCAAGGTAGTGGTGAGGAAAGAACGGCTCGAGTTGGAGATGCCAGAATGGCAGGATTAGACGAGGCAAGAGGGAACAAGACAATTGAAGGAAACACCAAATTCCTTCATCATCAAATTGACACTTCAGAGAATGCTTCATTACTCGACGCCATCCCCCACACCCTGGCTGTCTGACAATTTCGTTGCTTTTCCAGCCCCTTGGCCTTGGACGCAATGCCCTGGTACTCGATCTTGTGACCACACAAGCCTCCATCCCTCTGCGTCTTGGAGGGAGACCCCGGCTCATGCGACATCGGTCCCCGCGACTTTACGTGCATCCCCTTTTAGTACCTCGAGACAAGACACGCACGACACCCCCATGGCTCACCGTCTTACACCGAAGTCGGTGAGAGATTGCTCCCTTGCTTGGGCGACGGTCAGCGCGCCTGCTGCTCCACCCCTGGCCGTCACCTCTATATAAATCCCTTTCCAGACGATCCAAGTCCTGTCCTGCTCTTCATCACACTCCTCAGTGACTACCTACAGCCTCTCGCAACACCCTCGCCCTGAAACAGACTACACCCCCAGCGTCCAACGGTATGTGTTTCTGCAACCTTCGGCGGGCTCCTCGTCGCAAGTGACCGTCAACATGGGTTGATGGCGTTTCCAAAGGGCCAGAACACAAAGCTGACTGATGTGCAGACACCCAACCCAAACCTCCTCCACACCACCCGATATATCTTGTCGCATTTGCCACAGCACCGCCCGGATCCGAAGGATAGCTCGGATCTCCGTCTTGCAAGACAACGACATCACTGAGCACATAGTTGCCGTTCTGGAGTCGCTATTGAAGAGCTCCGAAAATAGTACCGGTCCTCCCGCCGTAACCTAGCTGCGAACCTTGCCCATTTAGACACCACCACCACAACAAAGGATCGTCCCGTTTGCAGTACCTACCGTACAGTACCTCTACAACGGACTTTTCCTCTCGCAAGATCTGCAACCCAAGACACGCGTTGCTACTCCCGGTTCCACTGAATCATCCAGGCCCCGCTCCCACCCTCCCTCAGCAACAAAGCCCCAACCTGGCAGCAGATCTCTTGATTCTAGCCCCAGCTGAACAAGTCTGAACTCATTGCCTTACGGACATACCGCCGCACTAAATCCTGCATCAGCGGACCCCTGTGCATTCGTCTCCGAAAAAAGTTTGCCCCCAGCTTGAAATTTTACTATCTACAGTTGCCGTCACTGTCAGACCCACTGCTGGCATCTGGCAAGATCAACTATATATCAAGCCTCCCGTCGATAAAGTTTCTTTCGGCATTCTCATCTTCATCCTCTTCTCTCTCGAGCAAACCTTGCAAGGACTTGAAAAAGATCCTTTCTATACCCCTCCCCGTCTTACTTTACCTTTGACACTCTGTTCCACACTCTCTTCTTCTCCCTCCTCAACACCACTCCTCTATCAACATGTCTTTCGCCGCTCGCAACCTCGTCCGCCTCTCCCGGGCTGCTGCCCCTGCGATCCCTCGCACCGCTACCCGATGCATGTCCGTCACCGCTGCGAACCGTGTCCACGACACTGCCAACAAGAAGAGTGTTGTCCGCGAGAAGGAGGTCCCTGTCACCGTCTACAGCGCTGGCCAGGGCACTGGCGACAAGCACACCGTCAACGTCTCTGAAGGCGCTTCTCAGGTCCCTCACGACAGCCCTGTCCCCCCTGCCGACAACGATGCTGTCCAGCCCCTCACCCGCAAGGTCTTTGAGCAGCTCCCTTACACCATGCGCAACATGAGCGTCTATGGAAAGACCATCATCATCACCGGTGGTGCCCGTGGTCTCGGCAACTACATGGCTCGCGCCTGTGCTGAGGCTGGTGCTAAGAACCTCGTCATCTTTGACGCCAACCAGGAGCTCGGTGACGAAGCCGCCGCTGAACTCCACGACAAGACTGGTCTCCCCGTCTCCTTCTTCAAGGTTGATGTTCGTGACGGTGCCGCCATCAACGCCGCTGTCGAGGAGGTTGTCGAGCGCTATGGTGCTCCCGATGTCCTCGTCAACTCTGCTGGCATCGCCGACTCCAACATCAAGGCCGAGACCTACGACCCTGCCATGTTCCGCCGACTCATCGACATCAACCTTACCGGATCCTTCCTCATGTCGCAGTCCGTCGGCCGCGCCATGATGGCTGCTGGCAAGCCCGGCAGCATTGTCCTTGTCGCCTCCATGTCTGGCTCCGTCGTCAACTACCCCCAGGAGCAGAGCTGCTACAACGCATCCAAGGCCGGTGTCATCCAGCTCGGCAAGTCCCTGGCCGCTGAGTGGGCCAAGTACGACATCCGAGTCAACTGCATCTCCCCCGGATACATGGACACCGCCCTCAACCGAGTTCCCGCTCTCGATGCCCAGAAGAAGATCTGGAAGTCCCTGACTCCCCAGAACCGCCTGGGCAACGTCGACGAGCTCAACGGCCTCTGCGTGTTCCTCGCCTCTGACGCCTCCAAGTTCATGACAGGATCCAACTGCATCATCGACGGTGGTTACACTTGCTACTAAGCGAGAGTTGTATTATGATTGAGGGTTTGATTGTGCAGCAGTCCTAGAAGAGGATGTGCTTTTCGTTTGTTCGGAGTTTGGGTTAGGAATGACGGTTTTCCCTTGAAAGGGCCAAAAAGGACATGAGATACACTAGAGAGCTCTAGATATGATAGAGCAGAGAGTTTGCCCGCATAGAGGCGGCGCAACAGGATCCAGATGGAGATCTTAATTGATTGGCTTTGAACCAAAGACTGTCTTCGCTGTCTGCCGGTGACATGACTCGTAATGACACTACGCTGGTACTCGGCACGTGGTGATGCACTCTGCAAGCATTCTACCAAAGCTAGATTCAGTTAAGCATCGTGACAAGCGCCTCGAGCAACTCCCGTAAGGTCATATCCTATCCTGTCCTTGCGTAGATCGCTTGACGATACAGCATGCATAACGTTCCACTTGATGCCCCATGCACGTAATCCCTAGCCTCACATTGGGCGCGCGCACACGGGCAGCCAATGACAAGCGTCCGATCGAGTTGAAAAGGGCAATCGGGGGTTGCTCGGCGCCGTTGCTCACCGCCTCGACGGGGCTGTCAAGACCGGGACGGGGGATCCGGCAGCGACTCGCCAACGCGGATGTGCAGGCGGTGGAGACGGGATGGGCTGATGCCAGCATGAAGGGGGGAGAGGAAGTTGAGGTGAAAGGGAACAAGTGCGGTATTATGACTGAGGAGGTTGAAGGGAAAAAGAGGCTGATATTGAGTTGAATGTCTCGGGAGGCTGAGACATTGGACGTGCCCTATCGTCTGTGCAATACTCGTCTCTGCGACATGTCCGGAGCATCACGACTCCATATCCAGACTCTCACGAAACATGGCTCACCCGTCCACCCGGGCCAGCAACGAACCAAGTCCCTCCACGTTCCACCGGGGTCGGTCTGCATCCGCAAAACACACCTGCCTACATGCCACAATCTAGCTAGCTCGGAGGGCCCCGAGACCCAGGGAGGGACCCCGGCTGGCCGCCAGAGACCGCTTCCCGCCTTTTCGGCTCATGAGAGATGGGTTTATGCGGCGGTGGGAGAGAGGGGCTGGGATATGAATAAACCGGTTCGTCAGAAGCATTCGTTCGCAAGTCTATTCTTTACCTTCCATCTCCAAATATCCAGCCCATACTGCATCACATCAACCTTCACCTCAGTCAACCGTCAGTCAGGTCATCAAAACTACCACCCCTCCTCAAGCTCGTCTATCCTCCGACCAGCAAGCAAGCAAAACATCAAGATGCAACTCCTCTGCACCCCTTCTCTTTCCCTCTTCCGCGCCGCTCGCTCCCTGCGGAATCGCCTCCTCAACTCGAATGCCCTCCTTCCCGCACGCGCCGCCGCCGCCTCGGTCCGCAACTCGTTCCACTTCTCCTCGCCTTTCCACTCGCATTCCCAAGACAAGATCAAGAACCAGCCTGCACCAGCAGCCCTCGGCACCCTCGCCGTCTTGGGCAACGGGCTACCTGCTGGGATGGAGGGACACGGCGCTGTCAAGGCCGGTGAGGGGTGCGAGAGACTTCGGAGACAAATGAGTCCCTTCTATCAGCACTGGGAGCAAGGAAGCTTCTTCTTCCACGGGAAGAGCAAGTTTGTCTGAGGGACGTTGGGGGACATGAATCGGAAAGCCAGCCTAGCAGTTTGTCGTTTTGCGTTTTGCGTTTGCGTTGATTTCCAGCTTTCATTTGCTTGCGTGCCTTTACCCTTGCGCTTTGTTGAGTCGGTCGAGTCGTGATAACCTTCGTTCGTTGCTAGGTGGTATGATAACAACAATAACAACAAAAGAGAATGCAATGCAAGCTTTTCATCTCAATAAACACGTCCAATCCTGTGCACCCAAAAGCAAAAAAACAAGCATTTTTTTATGATTCAAAGCTGGCGAGGAGAGAGGGCCAGGTCTAGCAACGTAATAGACCCAACCTCGAGTGTGAACTCGGCTGATCGGTGTGATCGGTGTGCAAGAAACAGTTCGTATGCAGGGGGTATATCCAGCGTGTCATTTCTATGTGCCTCCAGGCGTCGTCGTCGCGTCCACCTGCTTGCTGGCACTTTGGCCTCGGCTTGCGTCTCCATGCACTCCGAGGCTACCTTGACGCGGCATCATGGCAACTCCACCTCAAGATGCAAGGCCTGCTATGATTGATGAACAACTTGTGCAAGAAAATGGTCATTAGATGTTGTGAATCCACGTCGTCGCTGGTCGTTGCGTCCTTGGCAGGACATGCATGATCATCGTCTGAAGAGCGCCGACCATCGGCGGCGTGCTCTCTCCTTTTCCCGTGGGGCGTATGCGGGAGGTATGGTTCGCTTCGGGCGTACCTACTGCCCCTTGCGAGCCTTCTCTTGTGCCTTTTGTTCTCGGGCAGCTCGCACCAGCGGCGACAGTTGGACCAGGTCGACGCACTGCTTCATGAATTCGTGCTGACCAGTTAGCAGGGCTCAACACCAGAGGCAAACAACTTACCCGAAGCAGATCATGGGCGCTGGCTCGCTTCTCAGGATCCACCTTGAGCGCAAAGTACAAAAAGTCCTTGAACATGGGTGACAGATCCTGCTCGTTCTTGATGTGAGGCGTTCCGTTGGTCGCGATCAACCACAGCGCGCGCAAGGGAGATTCGGTCAGGTATGGCGGCTCGCCTTCTATCATTTCGATCGCCATGATGCCCAGGGACCAAATATCGACCTTGCGTCCGTACTCTTTCCTAGTGACGACCTCGGGGGCCATCCAGTACGGTGTTCCCACCATGGTTGTTCGCTTGTTCTGGGCCTCGTTGATGGTGGCGCAGAATCCAAAGTCGGCTACTATGGTTAGCAGGGATTTTGAGACAGACAGGTCCACATACTCAGCTTGATGTTGCCCTCCATTGACAGCAGAATGTTGTCCGACTTGATATCTCGATGGATGACGCCCTTGGAGTGCAGGTGCTGCAGACCGTTGAGAGTCTCTCGGCACACTGACGCAATCTGCCCTTCCGACATGATGTTAAAGGTGACAACATCCGTAAGGCTGCCGCCCTCCATAAACTCCATGACAACCCACAGCTCGCCGCCGCACAGGTAGCTGTCGATAAAGTTGACAATGTTGGGGTGTGAGCTGTCTTTCATGACGAGAATCTCGTTGATGATCAGATCCTTCTTAGGTTGCTGTTCGAGATTCATCTGCTTGATAGCTACGAGTCGATTCGAGCCGCGCTCGTGGCCAGTAAAGACGCCACCGGACGCACCCTGACCAATCTTGTTAAACCCGCGGTAAATGTCTCGGGGGTCGCCATCGTTGCATATGCGCTTGAGTGAGGCGACGACATCGATGGCTGCGCTTTGGCGAGCTCGGTGTCGTGGTCTGGCACCGGGTACACCTGTTGGGCCGGCTTGCTGGCGAGGAGCGTTGGCCACTCCGTTGGCTTCGGGTACACGTCCATAGGCAGCATTGGGCTGGTTCGCGGTCGGGTGAGGCGTTCTCTTACTGGGAGCCCGGCCGACCCCGCCAGACATGGCGGCCTGTGCCTGGGCGAGTGCCTGCTCCTGCTGCTGCTGCAAGAGCTGCTGCTGATAGGCGGCGGCTTGAGCCTGGGCGAGCTGCGGGTTGGGCTGGGGGCCCGTCGGGGCGTACGGGGTAGGTCCGGCGGCGCGGGAGTTGGACCTTGACCGGTGCTCCTCGGGGAGCATAGGACCGCTGTCCTTGGACATGCCGTAGGACTCGTCGCCGGGCTGGGACATGCCTATGCCGGAATCCTTGGCGGCGTAGGCCCCTTGAGGCATATGCCGGTTGTTCATGCTGACGGGCGGCTTCGGGGCCGGACGGCTGGGCATCAGGTCCTTGCCAGGGACGTGACCTCTGGGGACGGGCGGCGGTGCCCGGGGATTCTCAAAACTTCCTTCATGATTGACAGTTGGAAACCTGGGGTTCGTGGAGCTATTATTCGGTGACATACCCATATAGTTTGACGGGTACATGCCCTGTGATGATGCAGTCGCCGGAGAAGTGGCGTAGTTACCGGCGTGATGGAACTTTTCGAGGACCTGGTCCTCGGCGGGCCGTTCGGTCGTCTCCTTGTAGAACTGCAAAATATCAACCATGGTCTGCGGGTTCTCTCGCCTCTCCTTTTCGGGGATCCCGCTCTCGTTGATGAGCCGTTGCCATTCCTTGGGTAGGCCCTGCGAATTGTTAACCAAGATAGCTGCCGTGGGCGGGGGGACTGACGGTGAACTGGCCGGTTGAGCTGTCGTAGCCGACGTGGGTGACGTGAACGGGGTTCTCTGGGGCTGAGATGATGGGCTTCTTGGGCGAGCCGACCAGGCTGTTCATGAAGCCCGAAAAGCCCGACTTTTTGCGCAGGACGGCGGGCTTGGAATCTCTGCCGTCGTCCGAATATCGCTTGGGGTTGATGGATGGGCCATCGGTCGGGGCCCTTGGACCGAGGCCCTTTTCCGACAGGGACGAGTCCATCGCGGTGAAGCTGGCCGAGGTCCGCAAGACGGGTGTCGTAAGCCTCGAGTCGGGGTGCTTGAACTGGGGCGGGAAGTGACGGTGAACGGGAGCCTTTGGGCTCGGAGCCTTTGTGGACTCGATGCGGTTGAGGATTGCAGCGCCGTCGAAGGGGGCGCCGATCAGGTCGTCGGGGGCGGTCCTGCTCAGAGGGCGCAGGTGGGAGTCGGATAGGCGGTCGGTATGACGAGGGACGGGCGCCCAGTGGCTGGCGGGGGCAAAGTCGGCGTGGGCCAGGTTTGGAGATGGGATCGCACGGATGGTGGTGTTGTTGGCCAAGTCAGACTCTTGGTTGGAATACCAGTCGACGGCCGCGGGGTTGGAGCGGGCTGGGGGAGCGCTGGGGGCCCTTCTCAGGCTCTGCGAGCTGCGTTTGCTCTCGAGGGACTGGGCGTCGAAGCCGCCACCACCATCGAAGCCGGACGAGGAACGGGCGTAGTGGTGAGAGGGAGGCTTCTTGATGAGCTTGCGACGATGTGAAGTTGCGGTATGAGCGGACGCAGACGACGCAGAGGTGTATCCGGGGCCGTCCATGATCCAGCGGCAGCAGAAGCAGCCTTGCAACTGACGAGTTGGGGCCCTCGGGGCTAAAAAAAGGTCTCAGGACGGCTACTAGGTACGGAGGTTTGATGGGTCGAGCGGGTGGAGGACAGGGTGTGTGTGCAAGGAGGAGATGGGAGAGAAGGGAAACGTGCGGGCACAGGCGGCTTCGGCGGCCAGACCTGCGCAGAACTCTCTCCGGCTCTAAACAATGGCAAGACGCTGGCTTGGTCGACCGGGGACACAACGCGGGGGCGTGTGGGCGGAGGATGCTAGGTGCTGCGGTGGCGAAGCTGGTGGTGAGCTCTGGTGCGCGGGCGGGCTGCTTTGGTGCTGCTGCTCCGGCTCATGCGTTTGCTTCGATAGCAGGAGGTTCTTTCGGGAGTGGGTTGGGGGAATCAAGTTGGGGGGAGACGAGAGAAGAAGCACAAGAGTGACACGCACGCACACTGTGCGGTGCCATCAGCGCGATGGATGGATGGAGAGGGCGAGATGAATCGGAATGCGGGACTGCGGATGAGATGCCAGGTCCTTGAATGTGAGAATGGGGGCGTTGTGGGATCAAGGGCCTGCGCATGGAGGCAGTAGGTGGCAGGATGTGTACTGTGCAGCGGAGTGCTGCGCTGTGATGTGTGCTGTGTGCTGTGCGTGCTGTGCTGTGCCGCGCTTACTTGCTTCCAGGGACCTGCGTGCTGACGGTTGATGGATGGACTGAATAACGGCC
Organism: Fusarium illudens; assembly: GCA_013623515.1. Taxonomy (NCBI): domain Eukaryota; kingdom Fungi; phylum Ascomycota; class Sordariomycetes; order Hypocreales; family Nectriaceae; genus Fusarium; species Fusarium illudens. The sequence goes on from JABFEX010000390.1 coordinate 21,414, forward strand.
AACCCCCCATTCAACGCTGCAATGCGATGGATTAGAATAAGGGCCGACGTCAATTGAGAATCGTCCGTCGCAGGAGTCCTTATCGAGTTCAATCCAGGCACTGACAATCCAGGGACTGCCCGCCAGACGAGTCCAACAGTCGGTACCTGACGATGCTGGCTGGACCCTGGACCCAGCCAGCCCTGGCACAACAGGAAGGTACATGCCCATCTGCGGGGGCGCACACCCACTCGCCAAGTACCTGGCGCTGATACCCAACTCCCGTTCCCAACTCACCAACGTCGCGCCCTCCACCTCGCTGCAACGCATTCGCCCCTCGGGCCGTTGACAGTGTGAAAGCCTCTTCCGAGCACTTGGTGGTTGGTCCAGCGCCATGGTTGGAGGGATCACTATGGTAGGACCGCATCTGATTTCCCCTGGCGCCTCGCATTTCAGTCTGATGCCTCAGAATGACGACGAATGCACAAGACTGGCAGGCTGTCGAAGCCATTTCTATCCAGACGACGGCCGAGGCGACACACGAGACGTCGAGGCTGAAGCGCCATTGCGACTTCAGTTGGAGTTGTCAATTCGCCCTTGTCAATCACGGATCAATCACCGACTCGCCGACTACACTGTACACTACCTCATTCAGTCAAGCTAACCGACAACTAACGTTGCTGCATCCAGTTCCAATGTCCATCGATAACCTCCCAAACCGCAGGCCAAGGGGGGTGGCATTAGGCCCAGACTGAGTCTCTGCCCAAGGTCCCACGGTCCACGATCATGGCCAAGCGCGTAGCAAACGCACCACGATCAAGTGTGAGTGGAATCAGTGGGCGCCGTTGGTGGAGCATCTCCGGGATTGCCAAGTTTCTCACAGGCCGAGTGGGAAGATTCAAAGAGGTCCAACAGACGCCAGAGATCAAGGTTTGGCCTCCCGGTCCTGGACAATCTTGGTGATTTCTCCCCCGGCCGACTTGCTAGGCTGGACTAGCCTGGGTCGCTCGTGGCCGGTGGGGACTCGTCGACGCCCTGGTGGCAGTCTAGGGAGTCAAGCATTGGTGATGTGGCCGTGGCTGGCCGACCCGTTGTCTCTGAGGCGCCGCGCAAAACGTTGTTCTTCATGACCGTCGTTGGAGTCGACTCTTGACAGACTCGGCACTCTGTACGTCTAGAGTCTGGAGATCGTGTGGAGCACAAGCAGGAACCGCAACATTGCGCCCGGAAACCGTTACAGCCAGACGTGGTGATGGGGGCCTTTAACTGATCCCTTCATCAGCCATTGGTGATGCTTGGCCCTTGCCAGTGCTGGTGCTTACTCTCGTTACATCTATTGCTCGCACGGCGTGTCACCTCACCTCATCCCATCTAATCTCATCCGTCAAGGGACCAAGATCTGACACCCAGCGCCGAGACAGAACGCCAGAGTCTTCCCAACGGTGTCCTTATTAGCTCTCGTAGGCGAGCTGCATGCTATTTATCCATCGCACGCCAATCCATCATGAAGTCATCAAGCTGCGACTTTCCTCTGGCTGCCCTGTTTCAAGCCACCAGTCTCGACATCAGAGATCCACTGCCACACTGTCTTCCCCGGCGGACGAGCGAGACATGAGAGGGTCGCTCCCTGCGATTGGCCCCGGCGGCTCGTTAGGCGTGTCAAGCCGAGACATACATGAGCTGGCCCGCAGGCGGCTGCTCGTTCTGGGGTGGCCGCTTACGTTTCAAGCCAGACCTATCCTCACCATTCACCCATCGTCGTCCTTCAATCTCGATACTGGCCGCTTCAGTGAGATCCGGCAAGTTCTCCAGCGTCAAGAATGAAGCGATACGAGGTGTGTGAATCCGTCCGGGTTGGCCGATACCGCCCAATAGCCTCGCATCCAAGGGTAACCTTGCAGGCTCATGAAATTTATGCTGTTGCCAGTCGCCATTTTGGTACGAATCTTGCGACAGGATATCCTTACTCGGCAGCCCTCCCGGACACAATTCAACTCATCCGTTGGCCGTGGCTGTCTCTTGGGATCCTCCTGCATTGGGAGCACAGCACATAACCCAGCACCCATCGATACGGACGCCCGCCGAATCCTGCTGCCGCGCTTCAGCCTCTGCGCCCCTGCATACGTGTTCGTGCGTATCTGACCGAGTTTGAGACAGCCGCCGTCTAAGCAGTTCAAGTCTGGTCGACTTTAACACAAATAGATCTGTGCACTGTTAGGCGCAAGCGAGCTGTCGAATGGCCATTCACACGAGCTTATTTGGTGTTTCCGCGCACAGTTGGTTGTGCGATGCCGGCATTGTCATCCTGATGCAGGTCAGCTGAACAAAAGCCATTGAGACTGTCCTCTCCAAGAGCAATTGATCGTCAGTGTGTTGAATGCGACAGAAGCTGACATGGGTCGCAGAAGGTGCGGGAATCGCGCCAAGCAGCGTACCTGACAGAGTGTCATGGATCGGAGGGTGAGGTCTGCAGCGCAGACCCTTTCACAGCAGGAGACCATTGACGATACCGCGAAGCAAGCCCGATGTGACCTTGGAGCTCCTGAACTCCTGTGAGAATCCACATGTGCGTTGGCCGACCAACCTGAAACCTACATACTGTAGGATATTTTGGGTGTTCGTCGCCGTCCTTGGATGCGTAGATGCGCGTGCTGCAGCTTTATAATGGCTGGGTGGCCTCTTGAGCTGATTGCCATGGTGTCCTCAAGGAAGAAACTCGAATCAAGGCCCACAGCTTCCCGGTCTCTCGGTCAAACATCCAGCCACTTCAGCCGTTGACTGTCGAAAATGGTTGGGAACACTGGATGAGCTGTGCTGAGTGTCATCGATGTTTGACATGTACGGAGAAGATAAGCTCGGATGACAACCAACAAACGAATTGAAGAGATGAAACTGGAGATGAAAGAGACAGCCAAGGAGACCACGGAGAATAGAAACTGCCATTAGACTGCGTACGTAGTACACTGGACTAGACTGGACAACGCTTGATCTCGACAGTCAGCTTGGAGCTTTCCAGAATCATCTCGCAAGTCACATGCGTTCTCTCGTGATGAACCCCACCTCCCCTTTCTAGCCGTGTCCTTCCCAATACAGTTAGCGCCCGCTGTCGGGCAAGCTTCGCGTAAATTTGGTGGCTCCCTGTTGCTGGGATAGGTGGCTACTACTTACTTCGTGGGGAGAGGTCGTCGAGAGAACTTCCACCTCACCCTCAACTTTAACCATAAACTTCATTCTTCAACCATCTTCTCTGAGTCGTCGCCTTGCCGGTCTACGGTCTCTCGCATCTCTCTGGTTCTTCCTTCTGGTTAACTGTTTCACCGCCTGCTGTCTCCTGCACAATGTTCTAGAGACAAGACTCGATTACATCTGATCATCCTCCTCTATCGAATCTCCAATCCCCAATCCCCAATCTCCAGCATCAATACTTGGCTGCAAGCTTCACTGCTCTTGTAGCCACTACCCTTTGTGCGTTTGTCTGGAAATTTGCTGTCTTGATCGTTGTAGCCCCTTTCTAACAGATCAGTTCATAGTACTCCACCGCTCCAACTAAATCAATACGTTCACCATGGCCGAGACTATCTCTGAGCTTTCTGCTGCTCAGAAGCTGATGCAGAAGCACGCTGAAGCTCCTCACCACGTCACTGTTGAGGACGCACCGGATGAGGACCTTCCCGTCCACGCCCCCGCCGAGGCCTCGAGCTCTGCCGACATCCCAATTCCCAAGCCGAGCAAGCCCGCTGCTGCCACTCTGGATACTCAATCGCATGAACTGTTCCCTGAGCTCGGCGCTCCCAAGGGCAAGAGCGCCAATGTTGCGCCTATCTGGGGCGCCAAGAATGCCAATGGCAAGACCAATGGCGGTGCCTCCAACGGTGGTTCTCGTTCATCGACTCCGGTCTCTGGAACTGCTACTCCCAACAAGCCCTCCATGTTCATTCCCGGCCGCAACGTCGAGACTGTGACTCTTGACCCCCAGTATATTCTGCCTCGTGGTCAGCTGAGGAGGCCCATCACCGACATTATCAAGGACATCAACCGCAAGTCTCGTGCCACCATCACCATGGCTACCTCGGCCAATGGCCGTTACAAGTTTGATGCCGCCGGTCCTCAGGACGTTGCTCAACAGGCGCTCAAGGACCTGGTTGCTCAGATCGGAACTCGGGTAAGTGCCGTGCCACCGGTTTGTGACATTGTCTAACTTGCATAGACCGCCATCAAGGTCCCGATTCCCCAGTCCACCCGAGCCCACATCATCGGAAAGGGAGGTTCCATGATCAAGGCCCTCCAGGAGAAGACTGGTGCCAAGATCCAGCTTCCCAAGGTCGACGAGAACAACCCGATAGACGAGGAGGATGATGATGCCACCATTGATGTCACCATTGAGGGTAATGCCCTCTCTGCTGCTTCTGCCCGTGACGAGATCTTGAAGATTGCTGGCGAGCGATCTGCCAATGTCCAGACAAAGGTCCGGGGCATCCCCGCCGCCTTCTATCCCTTCATTGCCGGCCGCGACAATGCTCTGGCCCATACTCTCGAGGAGAGCAACGGTATCCAGATCCGGGTCCCTCCTCTGCAGGCCTACACGCCTGGCCAGATCCCTGTTACTACCGCCGATGGTCAGCGACCTGTCTTTGCCCCTGCTGGCCATGAGGAGAACCACATCCAGCTTGCCGGTGACCGTGTTGCCGTTCAAAAGGTCCGCGCCGAGATTGAGCGCCAGGTTGCTGAGCTCCACAGACAGCTTGCTGCCGAGCAGCTGTCGATCCAGCGCGGCCGCCACCAGTTCATTATTGGTGATCGTGGTGTCCCTGTCGAGCAGTTCTTTGCTGACACGGGATGTGCCATTCTCCTGCCCACTGATGAGGATGACGACACCATCACTGTGATCGGACCTGCTGATCAGGTTGCCGCTGGTCTGGAAAAGGCCATGGACCTGGCCATGGGTATGCAAATGTCCAACCTCGACATTGCCCGGTTCCACCGCAATGCCCCTGGCGGCGCTGCAGTCCATGCTGGAAACGTCACCCGGTACCTCCGACAGCGCAAGGAGATTGAGCGCCTTGAGCACCTCTACCACACCCACATCAACACCCCCTTCTCCGAGGGGGGTGCCCTTCCCTGGGAGCTCTACTCGCGCGAGGGAAAGAATGCCATCCGTGCGCAGTCCGAGATCAGCGGCATCATCAACGCCCAGCCTCCTGCTCGCATGACCTCTGTCCCCGTCGACCCCTTCTTCCACCAGCACCTCCGCAATGACGTTTGCCCTCGCGTCAAGCAGGACTATGGTGTCCAGATGGTGGTCCCTGAGGCTTCCGAGGGCGACGTCCCGGTTCTCCTCGTCTACGAGGGCCCTGACCCTGCCGATGGCCCGTACCAGCTGCCTCGTGCCAAGCCCACGGATGTCGAAACCCGTGCCTTCCAGCAAGGACTTAAGGATGCCCAGAAGCACATCCTCGAGTTGATCAAGAAGCAAGAGGCCATCACCACTGCCTCTCTCGACGTCCCCGCCAAGTTCCACGAGAGACTTCGACGCTTCATTAAGAAGGAGCAGGAGAGCCGTTCTGCTGACCAGATCCCCGTCCGGGTGACCAAGGTTGGCACAACCATCACTCTCCGAGGTCCTGCTTCGGCCGTCGAGTCCCTCGCTGCCAAGGCCAATGCCTTTGTTGAGCAGGAGAAGGAAGACGAGAAGGAGCGCGGATTCACTCTGAGCTTCGACTTCCCCCAGAAGTTCGCCAACCACCTTATTGGGAAGGGTGGCAGCAACATCAGGGAGCTCCGAGACCGATTCGACGTCGAGATCCAGGTCCAGGATGGCAAGGTTGAGCTCAAGGGTCCCAAGGCCAAGGCCGAGACTGCTCGCTCGCACATCCAGAGTCTTGCTCGCGCTCTGGCTGACGAGACGACCCACACTCTCAAGATCGACCCCAAGTACCACCGTGAGCTTATTGGAGCCCAGGGTACCCAGATCAACCGCCTGCAGACTCGGTACAAGGTCCACATCTTCTTCCCCCGATCTGCCAAGCCCGTTGCCGACGATCAGTCCAACGCCGATGCTGCTAGTGATGCTGGAAAGCCTCGCCGCCAGCAGCCTGCTGACGAGGTCATCATCCGAGGTCCCAAGAAGGGTGCGGATGAGGCTCGGGACGAGATCTTTTCGCTTCACAAGTACCTCGAGGAGCACTCCGCCACTGCTACCGTCGCGGTCCAGCAGAAGCAGGTTGGATCTCTGATTGGTCAGGGTGGTGCTGCCCTTGACGATCTCCGCCAGGCCACTGGAGCCAAGATTGACGTGCCCGCCGACCGAGATACCGCTATCGTGGAGATCCTGGTGAAGGGTACTACTGCGCAGGTTGCCAAGGCCAAGAAGATCCTGGAGGAGAAGCGAGCCGTCTTTGACGATACTGTCGTCGAGACCATCGAGATTGACAAGAAGCATCACAAGGCTCTCATTGGTGCCAGCGGTAAGTTTTCCCCCATGTTCAAATTTGCACTCACTAATATCCCCAGGCTCCAACCTCCGTGACATTGTCGTCAAGGCGGGTGGCTCTGACGACCGACGAGAGCTCGCCCGTACCATCCAGTTCCCGAAGCAGGAGGCTGATGGCAACACTATCAAGATTGAGGGCCGCACCGACGTTGTGCAAAACATTGTCAAGCGCATCCAGGAGATTGTCGGCGAACGTGAGAACCAGGTCACTGAGGTGGTGGATGTTCCTATCGAGAACCACCGCTCCCTGATCGGCCGAGGTGGTGATGCCAAGCGCCAGCTCGAGTCCAAGTTTACCGTCTCCATCGATGTCCCCCGCCAGGGAGACGGCAAGACCGGAGTTAGGGTTACTGGTCGACCCGAGAATGTGGTCAAGGCCAAGGAGCACATCCTGTCTCTGGTCAAGCAGCAGCAGGGTGAGACCATCCAGGTTCCTCGCAACCTCCACCACTCCATCTCCAACGGTGGGCAGTTCTTCCGTCAGCTCCGGAACAACCACCAGGTCACGGTTGACCACGCTGGTCAGCCTCTGCCTCCCAAGCCTGACACATCTACCCGCTCCAACGTGGGCGCCCTCCCTCTGATCACAGACGAGGATGATGCCACGGCCGACGCCCACTCTTGGAAGGTTGTCCAGGTCGATGCTGGAGATGACAGCGACTTCCCCTGGGTCCTCCGCGGCACGCAGGAGAACGTGGAGAAGGCCAAGGAGGCTATCGCCAAGGCTGTCGAACAGGCCAAGAAGCACGATGCCACGGGCTACCTTGTGCTCCCTGACCCCCGAACCTACCGCCACGTGATTGGCCCCAACGGTTCCAAGGTCAACTCGATCCGCAAGCAGAGCAACTGCAAGATCCAGGTGCCCCGGGACCAGGCCAAGGATGAAGCCATTGAGATTATCGGAACCAAGGACGGAGTCGAGCAGGCCAAGGACCTCATCCTCGCCGCTGTGCGGGAGGGCACCAACAAGACCCGGGAGTAATGTTGGGATACTATCCTTATTGGACGGAGCATTCCATGGAATATGCGGCCGTAAAGGTTGAAATTCGACAGTAACTGTTGTAATAAATATAAGAGTAATAAATAATTGTCGAATAATTCTAGTGAAACATCTCTTATTCGTGTTCGTGATGCGCGAGTGTGGAAATTAAGCTTCATCACGTGCGCGGCTTCAGCCAGCGAGGCACTTGCTTCTTCTCAAGTCTACTCGTCACACCGCCCGTAGACCCTCCATTGATGTAATCCAGAGCTTGAGCTTCCTCCCAGCAACTCGCAGTCTATCAATTGATAGGATATTGTGCAATGGGGTCCCAATTGACATCGTCGGAGGCGCCGTGGGAGGCTGTCTCGGCCGAGGAGCAGCTGTTTGTCCTTATTACAGGCGCCAACAGGCAGGTCGACCAGGCTGCACGCAGAGCAATACTAATGATTCATGATAGCGGCATCGGCCTCAGCATCGGCGAACGCCTCATCGACGAGTTCCTCTCCACGCGCTCGCTGCGATCCCACCTCATCCTGATCCCTACCACCCGCTCCAAGTCAAAGTCCCTGCAGACGATCCGATCCCTGCGTAGCTACGCCCAGCGCGCCGCCCAGACCTCGACTACCCTGCGATCCCGAGCCGGCGATTCGTACAGCTGGGAGGATACCGTCGCGCGCGTGCATGTGCTGAGCTTGCAGCTTGACCTTTGCGACCTGCGCGGGGTGTATGCTTTTGCTGAAGATCTGGTGCACAGACCCGTGAGCAACCCCGAGGGCCTGGAGGGCGAATATCTTCGGGATGTGCGCATTCCAAGGATTGACACGGCTGTCTTCAATGCGGCCTATGGCGGCTGGTCGGGCGTCAATTTCCCTCTAGCCATCTGGGTCATCTTGACGCAGGGCTTGGTGCAGTCTGTGACCTGGCCGACATTCAAGATGGCGCTGCCAACGTGTATCCTGAATGAGCGGCCCGAGTGCAACCTTGTATGTCTACCCTCTTGAGTCCCTGGATCGGACTAACATGTACAGCCCGAGAAACCTTTGCTCGGCGAAGTCTTTGCTGCCTGCGTGTTTGGCCACTACATCCTCGCCCACCAGCTCCTCCCCCTCCTCAGCCGTCGATCAGAGTCCGAAGCTCCAGGCCGTATCGTCTGGTCCAGCAGTCTCGAGGCGGTCCGCAACGTCTTTGACCCTTCCGACTTTCAATGCTTCAGCGGCGATGGTCCCTACGAGTCTTCAAAGCGCCTCGCCGATGTTCTCTCCCTCACGGCAACCCTTCCCTCGTCGTCGATATACTCCAACCGCTTCTTCACTCTTGACGACCCGGAAGAGGCCCGCGAGAAACCCGTCCGCCCCCGAATGTACCTCACTCACCCCGGTATTGTCGCCAGCACACTCTTTCCTGTTCCATGGTTCCTCATGTGGGCATATGAATTGGCCCTGGTGATAAGTCGATGGCTTGGTTCCCCGTGGCACACTGTCGACAGCTACAGCGGAGCCAAGTCGCCTGCGTGGATTGCCCTCCAGGAGCAGTCGACCCTCGACGAGCTGGACGCCGAGAGGATCAAGTGGGGCAGCAGTTCAAATTGGCATCTCCAGGTCGAGGTCAAGAAGACAGAGGTCGAGGGCTGGGGCTGGGAGGGCAGAGTGGAAGACGCAGCGGCTCTCAACAATGACACGGCCTTGGGCGTGTTCAAGAAGACGGTCGGACGGAAGAGGGGAGCAATCGACGCGACCAAGGAGGACATTGTCGAGTTTGAAGAGTTGGGCGCCGAGACATGGAAGAATATGGAAGAGCTGCGAGATACATGGACCCCTTTTGCTCGAGGGGGAAGCGTATAAGGGTCGGAAGATTGTAGATGGTGGTTAGAAAAGATGGGTCGAAAAGGGTCAAAATGGAGTTAATAGACTGGCCAGTAACGAATATCACGATAACTAGATAGCATGGCTCGCCAAGCTAGATTCCCTCCATAAGCAAGCCCAATCGATAAATGACATGCCTAGGAGATGAACGGTGTTGAATCAAATCTTACATGGGTATATTGCGAGAATGACTGACATACATGGTTACACAAACGACATTAATATTATTGCTCCATTCGAGCTGGTCTTTTCCAAATCTCCCACTCCCGTATGTGCCCGCACTCAGGGGTTTGTTGATACAGTAGTCCGCGACCGATTCTCCTCGTCGGAGCGGATACGGCGAAGAGTCAACTTGTCGTGCCGACCAAAGAGACCCAGACACAACGGAAGGGGTACCACAGCCATTGCGACGACCGCCTGAAAGATCAGGGCCTTCTTCATGTGCTCGGGTGGATCAGCGTCCTTCGGCTCGACGAGAGCGTTGCTGATGATGACAAAGATGGCACCAAAGAGCTGTCCACCAGCCCAGGCGATAGTCGAGGTAACCTCTGGGCTGAGGGGATGGCTCAGTTCGATCAGGTACTCGAGGGCGACGGGGACCAGAGAGAAGCAAGACGCGCCGAGGAGTGCGAGAACAACGTAGGGTCCGACGATAGAACGCGTCTCGGGCATCCAGATAAAGATCAAGTAGCAGATACCAACCATTGGAACGAGCACCTTGAGGGCGAGTAGGAAGCTCTTTGTGCGATCCAGAATCGGGGATGAGATGGCAGCAGCAACAAGGCCAACCACGATCAGCACGGCACCGCCAATACCAGCCTCGTCGTCGGAAAAGCCGTAGGGTCCCAGGATCTGGTTGAGGAGGGAAGACAGAGAGTTGAAGAAGCCGACGTAGATGGAGAAAGGGATGAGAATCAGCCAGAGCTCCAGTGATTGCGAGACGACGCGGAGGGACTCGCGAAGGCTGAGTTTGGGCGTCTCGGCAGCAGGACCAACAGGCGTGGGTGGTTTGGCCGGGACGAAGAACGCAGGGACAGAGCAGACGGTTGACTGACATGTTAGCTAGGTCAACGACCAAGACGCAGTACTTACAATGATGGAGACGTAGAGAACCATGTTGGACACATCGCCAGGCTTGCTGACCATGAAGGGCGTGATCAGCTGTCCAAAGGCTGCACCAAAGGGGTTGGCCAAGCTTGTGAGAGCTGTTGCTGCAATACGACCACGGTTGGTGAACCACAGATCCGAGTACCGGGTCGGGGCAGCGAGGATGAAGGGCTGGGCGAATCCAATGACAATCTCACCAGCCATGGCATGAGCAATGTTTCCACCACTGGCCTTGGTTGACCCGGCATATCGAATCCAGTTTCCGATGAGGATCAAGACAGCAGCAGTCATGAAAGCCAGCTTAGGTCCGCGGTGCAGGATGGCAATGCTGATCGGAAAGACGGCCACAAAGGCGAGGAAGAAGGCGGTGCTAATCCAATTAATGGTCGATGCCTTTACATCGTAGTAGGCGGCAGCATGTGAAGATACAGGCGCATAGGTCATCCACTACTCCAGTCAGCATCTTATCTCTGGGGCAAGTTAGCGTCAACCTACATCCCAAGAGACAATAATGTTCATGAGCGTCAGTTGGGCCAGACCAAACCAGCGACGCTTGTATGTTCGATATTCGGTCGACGCGCCTTGGTGGATGCTGGCATCTCCCTCGCCATCGCCTTCATCTCTGCGCTCCTGGAGGCTAAAGTCGCGAGACCCCAGTTTCTGCTTTCGCCAGAAGCGACCACCGACCGCGTCGCCGTTCATGATGGAGAGTGATTCAAAGAGCCGCTTATGCCGCCCTTGCTTCTCCTCTTGGCCGTGCATGCGTCGATGGGAATGGAAAAAATCGAGTCAAGGAGAGGTCGTGAGATTGCGATTGTTGGTGCAGCGTGGGGGTGATGGCTTGAATCTCAGGGACTGCAGGCCCGCACAAGGCTTGATCAAGGAGAGTAGGATAGTCGGCAGTGGCAAGGAGTGGTGAGCAGTGTCGGAGACGGATGTTTATCGTGGCAGCGGCGGCGGTCGCAGTGACAAAATGAGTGAATCGCGACCGAGTTGAAAAAGAGACAGTCCGTCTGTGGCTATAATCACCACCATAAGCATGGAACTCCACTCAGGGGATTGTGTGGCACATGCAGCTCAACCGAATTGTCTCCTGGATTCGCCAGAGCTTGTCTCGAGGTCCAGGTCACCTCACAATCGCCTCATGGATGCCGTCTCGTTCTGTCGAGTCTTGGGGTCTGTGCCGAACCGTTGTCCCACCCTTGGTATTTATTACCTGAGTTACTGCTGGGATCCTCGCTGACACGACACGGAGCCGAGACCGGATTTGAGCTTGAGTTGTTGGTTCGGCCGGCTCGCACTCGCAAGTGTCGCGTGTTGTTGGGCTGTTTCAGCTTGGCGGCAGGGGTATAATTGCTTCTGTGATTTCCTGTGATTTCCTCTAGCAACGGCAAGGAGTCCAACGATGGATGATGAATGAAAAAGAAACCTGATCTTGAAAAGAGGGGAGTCTTAAGCAGCCCAAGGTCATAACATCCAGGGCAAGTGCTGCGCTCCTCCCACCTGACGAACACCTTCCCTTCCTGAATCTTGAACGCACTACAACAATAACGGCCTGCGCTTTGACTCTGATAGGTCACTGCCAGACCACAGGAGGCATGCTGCAACGGGCGCTTTAAACTCCAGCCAACCAGGCCCATGACCCTCAGCCATATCTCCCCTTTTCGATCTCTCCTACAAAAGGGCATGGCGCCGCTCTCGTTGCCACCAGTCGCCGCCCTCAATCCCAATGTCCCTCTGCGGCGGGGGCACGGGGGGTTTCATCACGCCGGCAGCATTTCCCGATTCGGGCGCCTCGGTTCGCAAAAACTGTCAAGTCCCATCTGGAAATCTCACATGATGGCCAGACTATCTGGTGTGCCCGTGCTGCATCTGAGTTGATTGAGACGCTAGCAGCATCCGAAAGCCTCGATCTGGCGACCTCTGCGTGATGTGATGGGGACGGGCCGGTCTCTGGCCATGGCCCATGCAGGCGTTCCTCCGGACCCTAGAATAAACAGCTGCAGTTTACCTGGCAGCGAGGTTTCAGTGCGCGTGTGTTTATGTGTGTTATCGGCCAGGCTGGCCATGTTGTCAATGCTTTGGCATGGTGCCTCGATCTGACTGTGGATAATAAGTTTATTAGGACTGCGCCTCTCAAGGGCCGGGCTCCGATGGAAGATTACACGCAAGAGGCGCCTCATTTCCAGCATGTTTGAATATGCTGTGATCCTCAAGTTGGTCCGTCTAAATACGCTTCATGTCCAACACCTCCCGGTTGTACTGCAGTTCATGCAATGTTTCGTGCGACATCGGGATAATGCTGTCCTTGATACACCAACTTGAGGACTTTACATGCTCTGGGTTAGTTTGTCAGAGGCAAGGCAGAATCTGACGGTCTACAACTACGTAAAAGCCATTTGTCCGGGAACCATCCGGACCAAGTCAACACCCGCTTTCAAGCCCATTGGCATTATGAGTCAAGTCAATGAAAGAAATCTATTCAGGCGTTGCAGCGTATGATACAGAGAGGGCCGCCGTCAGACAGTGCTCTGGACTTGACATCCAACAGACGACCAATCGTACAAGGAAGACCTCGCAAGAGTATCCTTTGCCTCGTTCCGGCATGGCGTCTCGACATGGTATAGTCATCTCGTCGGTACGAATCGCTCGCATCGGATGACCCGGTTGATCGAGGGTTTACTTGAGCTTAGCCCAAAGCTTAGGAGCAGCGCAGGCGGTCGCGCAGTGAGCCAGGTGGAAGACTAGACATGTTAGCGATTGTGCAGGTGGTAGAGATTGGGAATCTCGGGTGACATACACTCCTCAACGCAGTCCTCTGTGGCACCATCCTCGCCATCTTGCTGCTGGACGCGCTCAACGCACTCATCAAAGTGGTGCTTGGCGGGGGCGCACTGGGAAGAGTTCCGGCACTCTGTCGATGCGTCAGCATGGGGTTTCCATTCCGGATCAACGATACGAATCACTCGCTCGGGATCCGTGTGAATTGGTATGACGAACCTTCCTCGAGGGTATCCTTGGGGTCGACGAGCTCCTCATCCTCCTCTTCCTCTTCCTCCTCCTCTTCCTCCTCCTCGGCCTCCTCCTCGGGCTCGTCCTTGGTCTCGGTCTCGGCCTCGGGCTGCTCCTCCTGTGAATTGTCAGCCTTGTCGATGGATGAACGAAACATTGGCTGCGCTCTCGGCCAGGACGTGACGCAATTGACGGGGTAGGAGGAAATGCGTGAGAAAAAGCCGTACCTTGGGCTCAGCAGGTGCCTCAGCCTCGACGACGCTCCATGGCGTCACGGCCTCGACGATATCGGTAAAGACGTCCCAGATTCCCATTGCGACAGGCGGAAGAATTCACAATGGTGAGTGGTGGTTTCGATTGAGGTGTCGTTGTCGTTCCTGATCGTAAGAGGTCGGAAGCTCTCGGCCAGAGGCACGAAATGAAAACTGATCCCGAACCTAGGTAATTGAGGCATTTTGATTGGCTGAGGGACAGCCGGCTTCGTCAAAAATACCGCACGTGATTCAAGATCCGAGCGGCTTCCAGTCTTCCGGCGATTATGTCATCATCAACCCGCACTTTAACCGCAGCAATAATCACCACCAGTTGCTTGATCTATCAATGAATCTTGTTCTACTCTGATAGGCATTGACAAACGTAAATCATGTGAGCAGGTCTGCGATCGCTACGATACAAAAGTCCGGACGGTACAAAAAAGACAGTTCATAATGCAGTGCTCAAATCTTGGTATCTTGACCAGTCCTCGATGTGGTCGGAATGCGGCCGTTAATCATCGCGTTCGTATACTCCCCTGTCAATCTCTCCTCGAATGTGATCCTCCAGCCGGATATTCAACTGCTGGGCTTGCGCCTCGTCGTAACCCGGCGGTGGCTCCTCCGGCGCCCTCCGGCTGGCGGCACTGTCGGATCGATCCGGCCGCGTATCCAGGGTGGCTGTGGCTGGTTGGCTGGATTGGGCCTCGTAGGCTGGTAGAGGTTCGTCGGGAACATCGACGCCGGGGCCCATCTCGCGGCGCATCTCTTGATACTGGAAGAGGCGCTCCCTCAACCGGATATAGGTCTCATTGAAGTCCATCATGCCGCCATCGGAAAAGGTGAACTTGACCTCGAGTCGTGGAATGTCCGGAGGTATGCCACCTCCAGATACTGGGATGCAATCCGACTTCCAGACCCATCCCCACCACATCGAGGACGAGGTGGTAGAGTCTTGGAACTTTAAGATTGGGGCACTAAAGGATTCGAACTTTGGTTCTTGGGTAGGTTTCAAGGGAAGATATACAATCTTTCAAGTTAGAACGCGAAGGCCAAGAAGCAGGGGCAGACTCACTCTCTTGTTGGTTAGGAAAAGGGTGCCCCTATCGCTTTTCCGTTGGAACGAGGTGCATTGTGCTCTCAGCTCCTGGGGCACAGACAGGTCGCATGAGATCCTCGAGTCGAGCTTCATCAAGATGCGTTCATTGCCAAGCTTGATGAAGCCGCCCTGGTTGAGCATAACCCAGCTATCGGCATTGTCAGGGTCGACGGGCCGCGAAGGAGGACGGCTCGTAATCAAATAGTCGTGAGGGTTGTCCATTGTAGGGCGGGGTCCATGACTCCATGGGCCGAAGATGGCGGGGCGGTCGACGGGCGGACTATGCCGCGGGCGCCGTGGGCGCCGTGGACTGGACGGACGGGACGGGACGGGGGGATAGGACGGAGGTGCAAGGACGGACGGGGTGGTAGAGCGGAGGGTGACGGAGAGGCACGGGGATGACGGAGATGACGGAGATGATGGGCGGGAGTGTGACGGAGCGGAGGGAGGGAGCCACGGGCAAGGATGGGCCTCGGAGACTGGACTGTGCGGGAACGGCAGAGACCAAGGGCCAAGGTAGAACAAGACGGGGAGAGGAAAGGCTCAAGGGGAAGAGGCTCGCGAAAGAGGCTTACTTTATCGACATTGTCGCGGACAGGGTTCAAGCGACCCTAGCTCGTGGACGAATGGCTCCAGGCTCCGTACCGGCAGGTCAGGACGTGCAGGCAGCTTTTAGTAGCTCCGAGATCTTGGAGCGAGTGGCTCTGCGGCCGGGTTGGCCTTGGGCCTGGCTGGTGGGGGGTGGGTCGTTTGGACTGTTGGACTGTTGCGAGTTGGAGGCCAAGGGCAAGGTAGGCCAAGGCGCAGACCAAGCTGGAGATGGTTGGATGAGGGTGCCAGCAGAGGGAGGCAGAGGGAGGCCTGGGGGAGAGGCCTGGGGCAAGACTGGAGGCCTGGGACCAAGGCAGCAGAGGCACTGAGCTCCCTCTCCGGTGGCTGGTGGCTGGAAGCGATGCCGTAACCAGGTGGGGGAGGCGGCGATTTGATCGAGCTGGCGGGCGATTTCGATTTGTGGGCAGGTAGCGGGCGAGACAAGACAGGCGGCGATGGTGTGATGTCTAATGTCGCGGCAGATGCAGTGCTGTACAGTAGAACGAACGGTAGGTACTCCCGTCTGTCTGTCCGGCTGGGCTGGGCTGGGCTAGAGCGGCTGATGTGTGGGAGGGATGAGGGAAGGAATCAGTGTCAGTCAGTGGATGGAGTAAGGTTGGAGATGCAAAGTTGGGCGCTGCGGATCGATTTTTGGGCCGAGCCGCGGTGCTGATCTCCATGGATGCCAGGAGGGAGGTCCACGGTCACGGTCACGGTCCACGTTGGGTGACTGTCACTTTCCGGGGCCTCAGCGGACCAATGACTGTCGCCATCCACGTCCTGGGTCCTCTTGAAACAGTCCACCACGTGCTAGACGCAGTTGCCGTTGTGTCTACATACATTCGACAGCATCAGAGGCCATCCATGATGCCTGTGACCTGGCTGTGAGCTGCCCAAACAAGCAATCGGATAGAACCATCAGACTTCTATACCCGCATCAACTTCAAACACCACAGCCACCAGCACTCTGCCCTGATACTGTACCAGGTACGACAGCCATTCTCATGTACCCCTGGCAGACTGCCTGACCCCGGCCCTGACGCTGAGCTCGTTGCAACCTTGACATCAACTCCTCCGAGGATCCTGAATGCCCCTCACAGGAAGGATCCAAAGCCCCTCCCCTCCCCGTATCTGTCTGGCAGATCCGGCAACCGCCCATCATCCGTGAAACGACGAGGCCTGAACGCGACAGTCATGATGGTCCACGTCTCACCCAAAGCCTCTCGAGGCCTCATTCAACACCTCCTCGACGGGAATCACATCCGGAGTGTGGCCTGTCAACCTCGTCCATCACCCGACTGGTCTTGGCCGGCTTAGCGAAAGCTAGACCCATCCGGCATCCACCAGCTCAACTTCAGCCCAACCAAGTGGGTTCGCGAGACACAAGACCAGCCGTCATAAATACCGACTCAGTCTTGGCGGGATATGGCACCAAGATGTGTGCTTTATTTTGATACTGCTCCTCATGGGACTGACCACCACGAATCATGATGCCTCAGAAGAGGGGCAACCGTCATCCCACGCCAACTGCGGATACCTACGTCTCTATGGTATGCATCGCCTAGCTGCATTGGATCCAGCACCTGGTCCCAGCAATCGACTGAACCCTCGAGACCGGGACAACCGGGATTGTCTCTGCCCCAGCTCTCGGCCAAGTACAACGGCCGACTGAGAACGGTGCGGCTTGCTTGGGTTCGTCGCGTCTGGGGTGTCATGCACTAGAAACTGATCAGCATCCCCTCAGCATCTGCTCTCAACAAAGGCTCAGCATCCAGACCAACTCGACCAGCAGTGGTCCCAGCTGCGGCCCCGCCCAGCAACAGACTAGAAGGGCCTAGCTGTCTGGAAACAGAAGACAACAGCTGATGCTGGCAGAAAGGGCGCGCTATCCTATGTACCATGAGATTCGGATCCTGTTCCTGTGCATAAAGTCGACTCAACCCGCCGTGCTAGGCCGTAGTGATGCCAGGTGCATCGTCCTGCGTCAGGTCGGACCCTGGAGTGTTCCATGCGGCCTGGGGAGTCTTCTGGGATGCCTCGAGGAACGCAGGCCTGGCCGCAGAGATCGAGCACTTGGTAATCATCAGAAATCTCGGAATCTCTAGGAACAAGCGAGCATGATGCATTGCAGCTCGAGAGTCCTGTCGCCCTTGGATAGGCCTACCTGCCTCGAGTTGCTGAGCCCTGCAGGCGCAGGCGCACCTGCCTCTTCACCATTCACGGTCAATCGCTTACAAGGCGGGGTTGAAAAGTTGAATTTTCCCTGAAACACCAACAACCCGGTTCCAGTGCTTCATCATGACTCGGCAATGCAAGACTGGACGTCAATCGCGGCTGGGGCCGTTGACAGGACGGTTCCCATCCTCCGTCACTCGTCCCTTGCTCAAGAGACACGTCATTTCTCACCAGCCGAGCCTCCTCGTCACCGATTGATACCTGGACTGGAATTGATAGCCCGTCAATGCGTTCTCTTCCTGCTGTACGACCCCGCTTGAGTCGCGAGAATCAGAGAGGACAGAGAGGAGAAAAGAGCCAACAAGGGACGTCATCTGGCTGCGAGCTCCATAGCTCCTAAGCTAGGGTTATGCAGCCTTCATCGCAGCCGCAACAAGCTCCGCTCAAGCTTCCGTCCGCAAGGCGGAATCCCACGTCTCCATGATTGGCTTCTGCAAGCCCCTCGCTGCCTCCCCACCATCCTGACAAGGTCGCGCATCGACATGTGCTGGTACCGGACATGATTGGACCTCCGGGTTGATGGAGGCTCCGGAGTCACGGAGGTCCCAGCTCCATCCAACTGATCACCCGGCGATTATCGCAGCTTCCACACGACAACCGATACTCCCTTGACGAGCCTCTGATTCTTCACCGACTCGTTCGCTCGTTCGCTTGCCGTCCTTATCCTGTCAACATGGGTTCCCACGCCGAGAACATTGCCAAGCTCCAGCAGTACTCTGCTTGTGATATCTCAGATGCGCTCCTAAAGCTCAAGGTGCCCGGCGCCGGCTTCATTGCCGACCTCGACCTCTACAGCCACCCGGAGAACAAGCCGGCTTCGGTTACCGTCGCTCCAGTCTCGACAGTCTTGTTCGCTCGCAAAGGGGAAGATCTTCCAGAGCCCAAGAACATCCCCAGCGGCGTTCACTGGGCTGATCTGACACAGCCAGGAACGATTGTCGTTCTCAAACAGCCAGAGGGTCAGAAGAATGCCATCTGCGGTGGCATCATGGCAGTTCGCATGAAGGTGTGCCAAGCCAAGGGCATAATCGTGGCTGGGCGCGCCAGGGATATCGAGGAACTCAAGAGCACCTCGTTGCCTGTGAGTACCATGAACCTGGTTACTCGTCAAACTCTGAGACTTGCAGATTTGGGCCCTTGGATTGTCCACTGTCGGAGCCGGTGGCGGAAGCGTGCCCTGGGCCACCCAGGTACCTCTGGACATTGACGGAACCCTCGTCTCTCCAGGCGACCTGGCATTTAGCGATCCAATCAACGGGGTGGTCGTCATCCCTCAGGACAAGGTGTCTGCGGTGGTCGAATTACTGCCCAGGCTGACGTCGGCCGACGACAAGGTCAAGGAGGATGTTCTCAAGGGGGTGACAGTCTACGAGGCCTTTAAGCTGCACCGGAGTAACCTCTAGTCACCAAACCATGGACGCAGTGGCTGAATACGCTTATATGTACCGAGTACCATAACGAGTGAAAGGGCGACATGCACACCCGATAACGCCGTGTCATCAGTTCATTAACATGCCATCATCAAGCAGACGCAACCAGACTACCAACAATGTCCCAAACAACCATACACAAAGAAACATTCCGGCATCCAGACTCATCCAGACTCATCCCAGCCACTCGTCCCTCTTTGGCGCCGGCGGCTTATCCAGACCAAAGTCGAGCTTGGGCATCTCAATCTTTGGCGCCTGCTCAACCTTTTTCTTCTGGCCTCCCCCGGACTTCTTTGGCGAAGCCCGAGACTCCGGTGGCGGCCCGTATCGTACATCCTTATAATCCCAGCCATCCTCAGCAGCCGCTCCGACCCACGTGCGAAGGCCGTCGTGTACGCTTCCATAGAATTTCTCCTTGCAGAGACGAAGACTACCTCCGAGACAGCGTTCCCATCCGGAAATGCGAAACTGGGCCCGAAGAGCATTGCGCTCCTCGACAGTCGGCGTGCACGCCAGAATCGCATTCATGAGATCGAGATGGCAAGCCAGATAGTTGGTCGCATCCCATTCCACTCCGCCCACGTACGGCGCTGCCGGGACAGGAGGGCGCTCCTGAGGAAAGTGGCGGAGCATGTAGGTATATGGACCAGGGTTGGAGTCTGCCGATGAAGGGCGCTCAGAGGGGAGGTCTACGACGTTGACGTTGTGGAGGAATATCCAAAAGACCTCCTTTGTCACGCAGACTGCCTCCCTGCACCACACACGGTATGGCCTCTCTTGTCTCATCTCAAGAACAAACGGCAACGGACGTTGGTCTTCCTTGGGTTCGGGGTCTCGCAGATGTGAGAGGACACTTCTCGCTCTCGTCACCCGTTCGGCTGGGCTTGCAGACTCGATGTAGGTGAAGAGAACAGATGTGATGATGTTGCGCGTGGTAAACTCGCTAGGACCCTTCTTCTCGGGATCAAACAGCATGTGGAGGAGCTTGGGGAACAGGTCACCCTGGATAGTGTCGAGATACTGCATGGCGCGAGCCGTCGTCGACAATGCCTTGAGGCAGAGAAGGTTCTCGTGGAGAAGCGCATCCTCGTGTTCCTCCCTACAACATGTCAGCTGGATTCTGATCAACGATCGAATAACTCACCTCCACTCAACCTCCATGATGCGGTTAAGGAGATCGACAATCTCCTTCATGCCGCCCTGCTGGATAAAGTCTTCGATCCAGGCGACGGTTTCGTTGCGCAGCAACAATCGAAGCTTGTGGACCTTGCCAACTTCGACGAGCTCGGGCTTCTGAACCTTTCTGAGGTACGCCACATAGTCGCCGGGGCCCTGCTGGAGCTTGATCTTGGAGAGGATGCCCGAGTTGGAAGCTGATCCGCTTGATCCAGGGGGAGCTTCACTGATGACGCTATCGGTCGATTTGCTCCTAAAGTGGCGGCCGATCGTGCCATCGCCCTTGGACTTTTTGACGGGCGCGCTCTGTTCCTTGCTCTCCTTTCTTCCTCGAGAGAGGGTGAAGCTCTTGCCTCGCGATCGCTTCGGCTTGTCTTCGTACGTGCCCGTGCCAATCGAGCCGCCGCTGTGAACACTGTCAGTAGAGCAGGGCCTTTCAGCCTTCGAAAGCTGCATCTCGGCCCAGTCTTGACGGATAAACTCCATCTTGATGGTGTTGCTCAAATTTCGCATCTTGTACCTCTGGTTCTCTGGAATGTTTCGTCGATCCAACATGGCCTCGAGGTGCTTGTCGATATCCTTGGGATCAAGCACCCTCCCGGTGGGCTCGGCGACGGTCGACATGGACTTGGATCGGGCGTGGGTGAATGTAAAGGCACTAAGGACCTTGCCGCGGCTGGTCTTACTCTTGGACTCGGTCGAGTCCTTGGAGCCCTTTCGTGACTCGTTCGGGAAGCGGGCTTTTGTTGGTGACGGTGGTGAGTCCATCTTGGTGTGCATAGGGTGGAATGACTTTGGCCTCTCTCTGGCAGCGGGTCGATTGCTCATGTAGAGGTCCTGGTCGCTTGGTTTTCTTGTTCCGTCCAGACTTGCACGTGCACTCCGTGGCTCTTGGGTCAGAGGATTGGATGTGAACTGGGCATATATGGGGGTGGGTGCAGTTGGCTCATCGGGGGTTCTGTTTTCCTTGTCCTTGGAGGAATTCATATCCTCGTCGGACCCGAACCTGCCTAGATTTTTAAGCGTCTTGGGCCTCAACAGGCCAGCCAGGTTGGTTCCGGACTTGGTCTTCTTGGGTTTGGTTGGCGAGACGTCGCGGGACTGGGCTCCTTTGGCGTCATTGCCAACGGCTGTGATGACCGTAAAGTTGCCGAAATTGTTCTTGGTCGGTGATCGTGATCGTCCGCGGTCGTCTCGGTCGTCTCGCCTGGGGAAGCGAGGAATAGGCTCCTGCTGATTGCGCTGCAGCTCAGCCAGGGCGCCGGGGTTGGAAAAGTTCTCAAATGCCATGATCTTGGGCTGTATCGGAGTCGTGGGACCGTCAAAGGGACTCTGGGAAGGGCGGTCTTCGTTGGAGGTCTGGCGACGCTGCATAAAGGATTCCAGTATCGAGGACTTGGGCCTTGGGCGTCGGCCCGGCTCGAAACTGTTGACCTCGCTGGGGTTCATCGTCTTGTCGTCTGGAGAGTCTCGTCTGCAGGTCTCGTCTGCAGAGTTTGGTCTGCAGAGTCTCGTCTGCAAAGAGTCCGATTGACGACTATGCTCGGCCTGGCTCGATCAAGGACAAACGACAAAGCGTTGGGTAAAGAGGATGCTGAAGAACATAAGAACGAAAACAAGAGACTTCACCGACGGTGAAGAGGAAACAGACTAAGATGCCAGATGAGACTATGCCATTGTGGGAGAAGAAAGGAAAAACCGGGGTAACAGGTGGTTGACAAGTCACGGATAGATAGGTAGGTCGGCCGTTGCGGTGCAGGTGTGGATTGTTTATCAGGGCGCGGCGGTTGACCGGGAGACGGCGGTGGTGCTATCTTATCGGTGACGGGTGGATGATGCGGATGCACGATGGCGTGGACGAGCGTGAGCGGATTAAATTCGGGGCTTGCATGTTTGACGTTTGTTTGATTGTTACATGAGCAATTGGGCCGGAGTACAGTTCTCTGTGATAAGAATTCGCTTGCTTGTGGTCAACGTTGATCGACGATCGGAATGGTTCTACAAATAGATCTAGAATCCTACCTAACCAGATTACCCACAACATTCTAGCCAAAGACAGCGAGGTTTTCAATGCTTTGAATGCTCCATCATCTAGATTTGCGCTCTTGATAATGCTTTACTCGCTTGATAGCCGAATCACGTCAAGATGCTAGTGTCCTCCATCGGATACGTTATACCTGGGCCTGGTCGTTGATAGTATCGCGAACTATGTCGTCCTCAGCTGGGTCGTCCTCACGTATGGCAGTGTCGTGTATTTATGTGCTCCTACATCCACAGATGGGAGGCACAGCTCATCCTCTCTGCCGAGCCCAATGCCGACTTTGTCAGTGTCGATGACTGTGGAGTACGGAGCGAGAATCGGTACGGCTCGGTCGAGATTGAGTCCATCAAGACGAGAAAAATAAGGGAAAGATGATGTCGAACTAAGCATTGGACAAGAAGAGATGGGAGTTAGAATGGCATCACGTGTTTAGTATTCAAGGCAGGAACCTAGGTGCCTACCATCCAGGCAGCAGATCTCATTCACCTCCACCATCTCCATCACCAGATCAATCACGACTCTCGACGCCTCAATCTGCATTCTGCAATCTCCATCTGCCGCCGCCCTCTACCGAAGTCTTAACCCCGGCTTCTCCACCATGGCACCCCATAACCACCACCCCACCACTTCAACGTCAGTCGCCTACCTACAGCCAACCGCGTCTCCGAGGGCCTTGTTAATGCAAGATTCCGCTCTAGACCGAGGCCTGTGTGTTTAATTGTGCGTCTCTCCCGCCGTTGGAACCTCGTGGGGTCTCGGGATAAATGTTTAACCTCTGCCCCTCCATCGTCACAGGTGCTCATGACTTCTTCTCGTCTTCAACTCCAACTTCTCGACCCCAATTGACTTGACTGTTGTCTATGAGGTCCATCTCGAGACTCGTTTCCAAAATGCCCGTTCATCATCTCATGGTTGGTACCTGGACTCCTCCGGGTGCCATATTCACCTTTGCTTTTGACGATGAAGCTCTCACACTTGACCTCATCAAGAAGACGGAAATTCCTCGTGACGAGCCCATCTCGTGGATGACCTTCAGTGTAAGCCACAACAACAAGACCAATTGACCACTGGCTGACCGTCAAAGCATGATCGAAAAGCCATCTATGGCGCAGCCATGAAGAAGTGGTCCAGCTTTGCCGTCGAGTCGCCAACTTCCATCACCCACCAAGTGTCTCATCCCATGCAGCACGATCGTATGTCAGATGCCCACGACTCAGCTCCTCAACTAACTTTCAAGCCAATGCCTCTCTCGCAACGACAAATACACGAGCAATCTTTCTTCTCGCTGCAAACAAACCCCCGTACGCCGTCTACTGCAACCCCTTCTACGACCATGCTGGCCACGGCGCCGTCTTCGCGACAGACTCTACCACCAAGGCTCTCAAGGAAAATGTCCAAAACTACCCCTACCAGCCCAACACGGGCATCCACGGCATGGTCTTTGATCCAAAGGAGGAGTACCTGTACTCGGCCGATCTCCGTGCCAATAAGCTTTGGGTCCATCGCCGCCGAGAAAACGACGCTGCCCTTGACCTAGTGGGATCTGTCGAATGTCCCGATCACCGAGATCATCCCCGTTGGGTTGCCATGCATCCCACAGGCAATTACCTCTATGCGCTCATGGAAAAGGGCAACCGCATCTGCGAATATCTCATCGACCCGGCCACTCGTCTCCCTGTGTATACGCATCGACAATACCCTCTGATCCCTCCTGGTATTCCTGACCGGTGGACACAGTACCGCGCCGACGTGTGCGTGCTATCTTCTTCAGGGAAATATCTGTTCGCCTCGTCACGAGCCAATTCGTTTGACCTCACTGGTTATGTCGCCGCCTTTGCTCTGTCGCCTACAGGCACCATTGAGCGTCAGATCTGCTTGAACCCTACGCCCACGAGTGGAGGACACAGCAACGCCGTTGCGCCATGCCCCTGGACCGACGAATGGGTGGCTATTACAGATGACCAGGAGGGGTGGCTGGAGATTTACCGCTGGCAGGATGAGTTTCTTGCACGCGTGGCGAGGGTGAGAGTGCCCGAGCCGGGGTTTGGCATGAATGCCATCTGGTATGATTAAGACAACAAAATGAGAACACTGTCATTATGAAATGTGGCGGACACTAACTGTCCCTCACTCATGCTATATGGTAGCTTGAGACGCTGATATACATGCAGTTGCCAGAGACATCTGCTCGCTGGTGTCATACACATATCTCCTAATTTGCACCGTTGGTTTTGGGCCCGTTGTCGTGGTCCTCTACCGCCTCTTCGTGGTCGTTGCCTAATAGCGGCGTTCGTTCATGTCCTCCGATGCGCTGCGTACTCGTGAAGCCAATGTGTGATGCCGCTCGCGGGGGCAGGCGACTTGAGCTTGAAGCTTCGAGGTGAGCACCCGCCTGAGTTGCGCCGAGACCCTGATTTGCGCCAAGACCCTGCTTGATCTTGAAGACGCTGCCCCGAGTGTTGCTGAGTGGCCTTGTGGCTCGGTTGGCGGGACCGAGACGCAGCTGTTGCCTCATCTCGTCCAGGCTGGCCTTGACAACAACCGGGGTTCCCTCGATGCCACCGTCCGAAGTCCTGCGCTTCATGTGGATGGCAGTCTTGGCTCCATTGTGGAATCCGCCCTCGTAGTTGCTGTGGTAAGACGCAGTCTCGATGTTGGGCATCGCGTGGTGTTCATCAACGTCGACGAGAATAGCAGCATCGGGCATCTGCCTGCTAGCGGCAGCGGCCACGGCGGCAGCTCCGGCTTGGATGCGGCGAGCTCGGGGGGCGGGAGTCAGGCGTCGGATGGCCTTGTGGACATCGACATAGACGTCGGATTCATCGACAATTTCCCTAATTGGTCAGCTTTGGTCTTTCAAGGGACGAACCAACTTACTCTCCAATCAGTTCCTCAATGACATCCTCCAGAGTAACAACACCAAGGGCGCCGTGATCCGATCCAGGGAATTCCGATACCAGCACCATGTGGGATTTGCCCTCCTGGAAAAAGTTGATAATGTCCAGGCAGCTGGTCTCGGGTCTCGTCTCGACAATGGCTCCAAGCGGGACATCGCGGACGGGAATCTTGTCCTCGGGATCGTACGTGATGAGAGTCTTGACCAGGAGCATTCCAACAAAGTCCATGTGGCTTCCGGAGCGGTAGATGGGGATGCGTGAGTATCCCGAGGACAAAATATCATCCATTGTCTTCTCATCAAGGATGTGGTCCTCAGAAAGGGTGTACACATCGTCCATGGGCGTCATGACTTCGGCAACAGGCTTATCCTTCAGGTCCAAGACGGCTGTGATGATGGTGACCTCATCCTGGTTCAGTCGTTCCGAGAGCTCTCCAAGGGATTTGTGGAGGGTGACGAGCGTCTTGAGGCCGCTCTTCTTGTACAGGGTGCCATGGTCCTCTCCCAGGATCCAATCGAGGAGCTTGGCGATGGGCCACGAGATGGGGCCAGTTATGTACATGAGCATCAGAACCGGCGTCGACATGTATCCGCCGATAGGGAGACCGTATCGTACACAAATGGACTGAGGGACGATTTCGCCAAAAATGACTGCCGCTATTAGCTTTACCACCTTGAGAGTCGCACCAACATACCGATTAGGATTGTACTGCCGACGACGGCAGCAACGCCCCCGCCAAGAGTTCGGTCCAGCACGACAGGTAATGACTCGTTTACGATGACATTTGCCAAAAGAAGCGTGACCAGGACCCAGTGCTTTCCGCGATTCAAAAGCTTCAGTACACGTTTTGCATTCTTATGCTGCGGTTCGGTAGGATCGCCCGAGAGAACCTGGAGGTAAATGCTGTCCTGTCCCATCAGGCTATGCTGGTCAGCGTCGCGTGGTGCCAAGAGGAGAGGGGAACTTGCGCAATCGTCAGTCCAGCAAAAGCACCACCCAGGAGCACCAGAACCATTGAGGCAACGGCGAGCACCCAGATATCGACTCCCTCATCGTCATGAGAGTGGCCTTGACCGTGAATCGGGTGAGCCGAGACTGCCGTCAAGCTGGCGCCAAAGACTCGACCCATGCCGATGACTGCGGGCCGCAGAGCGCTGTACCGAGCCGCGTGTCGCGTCATGATTGTTTGATTTCTCCCGTAAGAGGCTTCGCCTTGGTATATGCGCAATGTCGTGTGAAATATCCTACTGTAGTCTGAACGTCTGGATTTCGAGGACAAAGTTGATGAATGGTCTGCGATCCGAGGCACGAGACACACGGGATCAGGAACAGCGCGATAGTGGCTGGGATGTGTCTGAGACAGCCAAGGATAGTTCGAGAAAAGCTCGGAAAGATTGGCGAGAAGGCGAGAATAGAATCAAACTGTGGGAGTCGTCGCGACCTTCACACCAAGGCGGGTTGGTGATGAAGAAAGTGGAAGCAGGAAGTGGGACAAACCGTGAGCTATAAGAGCATCGACCTGGTGCCGATGACGCCAGCAGGGAGCTCCCGGCGAGCGGCGCAGGGCCTGTGATTGGTCAGGTGACGACTAGCCCAGGGTCCAAATGCCCGACGGTTCAGCACAGTCCACTGGGTTACAGCAGCTAACAGTGCTACGCCGCCCTAATTTCGCAGCTAAGAAATTACGCGGGGCGAGGTCATTGGGGTGTGGGAGGGTCACAGAAGCAACATGAAGTCATCATGGATGCAGGACAAGTTCTCCCTTGTCTCGTGAATATTCAAGATTTCCTGTTCAAGGGTCATTTCAAGGGATTTCAAGGGTCACTTCCAGTCAATTCGGTCCCGTCAATCAAGTAAATCAAGTCAATGCCAAGTTGATTGGCCAATTCGTGTCTATGGTCCGAGCTCCAGGCTACAGCTGCACCAGACTCACTTCCAGCACTCCCTCCGAATTCTTCAACCCTTCCATCACCTCGTTACTCACCGGCCCAAGCACCCCCAGAATCATCAATGCCTCGTCGCCCTTGGGGTCCGGCGGAGTCTCGGCCCCCTTGGACGCCTCCGGGTCGAGACTGGCCACCTGCATCGACTTGATGTTGATGCCGTGCATCCCCAGCACCGTCCCGACGCCTCCGATCTTGCCAGGCTCATCATAGTTGTGCAGGATGATCAGGGTCCCCTCGGCCGTAAAGACGCCGTTGAACCGGCCCAGCTTGGAGATAAACACCCGCTCGTCGCTCGCGTAGCCCTCAATGACCTGCTCCCTGCTGCTGTCCGCTTGGTAGGACCGCAGTGTCACCAGGTTGGCATAGATCGACTGCGAGTCACCAGAGTGCGTCTCGCTGATGACAATGCCCTTTTCCTTTGCGATGAGCGTCGCGTTGACAATGTTGACGTGCGAGTCGCTAAAGGATGACACCAGCCCCTTGACCAGCGCAGCAAACAGCGGCTTCGTGTTGGACATGCTGGCCAGGTCGCCGTGGTAGATGAGCTCGAAGCGCCGCCCGCCCATCATGCCGCCCTTGCGTCGCACAAAGTGCTGCGTATACAGGCGGCCCATCTTCTCGACGAGTTGCACAGATGGCTGCAGCTTGCGGTATTCCTCGGGCATGATGATGGGCGCGTTGACGGCGCTGGTGGGGAGACCGCCACGCAGAATCTGGAGCACCTGCGTGCAGACATCCATCGACACGTTCTCCTGGGCCTCAACCGTCGACGCTCCCAGGTGAGGTGTTGCCACGACCTTGGGGTGCTTGCTGAGCTTGGCTGCTATCGAGTCTGGGGCCAGAGGCTCCGCAGACCACACATCGATACCAGCTCCTGCGATCCATCCCTCGTCGAGCCCCTTGACCAATGCCGCTTCGTTGTACACGCCTCCGCGAGCAACGTTGAGCACGCGGGCTGTCTTCTTCATCTTCTTCAGCTCCTCCTCGCCAATCATGTCCAGCGTGGTGGCCAGAAGAGGCGTATGGATGGTCAGAAAGTCGACAATCGGGAGAAGCTCTTGCAGGCCAGACACAAGCTTTACGCCCGCTTGACGAGCCATGTCGGCGCTTGCGTAGGGGTCAACGGCCACGACCGTCATCCCGAGGCCTTTCGCCATGCGGGCAACGTTCATGCCGACTTTGCCCAGGCCGATGATTCCGAGGGTCTTGGAGCCTGCTTCTGAGCCTACAAGCTTCGTCCGGTCCCATCGGCCCTGCTTGACGCTGCTGTCAGCCTGGCCAATATTGCGGGCTGTTGCCAGAAGAAGCGCAATTGTATGCTCTGCAGCAGCAATGATGTTGCCCGAGGGAGAGTTGACGACAATGATGCCTTGGGCCGTTGCAGCCTGGACGTCGATATTGTCGACACCGACGCCAGCTCGTGCGACAACCCTGAGCTTTCTCCCGGCTTGTAAGACATCAGCTGTGACCTGTGTCTCGGAGCGCACAATGAGGCCATGGTAGTTGGGGATCAAGCTGACGAGTTCCGCAGGCGACAGGCCTTTTCGGTTGTCGACGTCAAAGTGAGGAGTCAAGAGGGCCAGGCCATCGGGAGAGACCTTTTCAGGGACAAGGATGCGAGGTCGGTTTGAAGAGCCATT
Organism: Fusarium illudens; assembly: GCA_013623515.1. Lineage (NCBI taxonomy): Eukaryota > Fungi > Ascomycota > Sordariomycetes > Hypocreales > Nectriaceae > Fusarium > Fusarium illudens. The sequence goes on from JABFEX010000390.1 coordinate 50,152, forward strand.
GGATGGCGCGTCAAAAGTAGCAGCAGGAGCCATGGTGAGTTGGATAATCTACGTTCTGTATAGCAGACGAGTCTCTAGAAGCAGACGAGAAGCCATCAAGGTTCAGGGCGACGGCCCGGTATAAGTAAGTCGACATGACGTCTCCGCCTTTGTCCTCGAGAGACAACCGCCACCCGCTATTTCTAAGCCAATCCAGAGAGACCAGGCCATCCTCGATGACCGTTCGCAAAGGTGTTTCCCTCAATGACAAGTCACAGACGGAATGCGGTGTCCCGTCTTGATGGCCAATCCCACGCCGAGCCCACGGATATCCTCTAGACGCGGGGGTGTTTCTGCACGCGGTTCCTGTGAGACGTGGCCAATTGTCGATAAATGTCGCGGGCGAGAGCGCGGGGGGAACAACGACTCAACGAGAGGCCTATGTCGTGGAACGAGGCTTAGAGCTGGCACGCGAACCTTGACTCGGCCTGAAGTTGCAACCCCTCACTTCCAATTCCACCCCCGTATTGAACTACTGCAAGCCACGGGCCGCCGTGGGGTTCGCATCGGCAAGTCTTGTGTCATTCACAGTTGAACTCGTCAGCTGCCGATTGAGTTCAAGCGCTGAGCGTGCAGGAGGCTGATTGCCACGTTTGAGCTGCCCGCTGGTCTTCTTCCGAGTGGCTCTTACGAGAAGGGATTATCCTGCTTTTCAAAGAGGCGCTTTGCTTGTATTTCCTGTCCGACTCGGCTGCGGCTAAAAGTTGTCCTGGCCAGAAAACCTCTCGTTCTGCACAATCTCAATCCAGTAGCCATCAGGGTCCAGCAAAAAGGCCACATTCTTCATCCGTCCGTCTGTCAGCCTCTTCTTCCAGCTGACGCTGAGATCCTCGAATCGCTGGCAGGCAGCTTCCAGGTTGTCGACCGAGACGCCTGGAATGTCAGCTGGGCACTGGTGAGAGTATGTCGGTACTTACAGATGTGACCAAAGCCCTGGGGGTCCTTGTTTCCGTCGTGATAGCTAAAGTTTTCGTCATTCTCAGTTCCATAGTTCCAGGTCAGCTCGAGGAGACCCTCGCGATGGGCAGTATCGCTCTGGTTCTGGCCCTCAACGAAAGGCTTGTCCCCGGGGTAGCCCAGGAAGTAGAGGTTGAAGCCGGCGTCGGAGTTCTCGAGGGTTCTGAGAAGAGACATGCCGAGGACATCCTTGTAGTACTTGAGAGACTTTTGGGCATCCTTGACGCGGATCATTGTGTGGTTCTATGCTGTTAGCGAATATCAACCAGAGGAACTCGGTCGTACCATGGTGTAGGTGGACACATCCGTCTCCTTGACGTCCTCGGTCTCTCTATAGTCGTTCCGGGCGATAACCTCGACCCAGTAGCCATCGGGATCAAGCACAAAGGCAATGTTTCTCATTCTACCGTCGGAAAGCTTCTTCTGGAACTTGTAGCCAGCATCCTCGATGCGCTGGCAAGCAGCCTGGATGTTGTCAACGGCGATGCAAGTATGGCCGAATCCACGGTGAGGGTCCTTGTTGCCATTGTTGACCTTGTACTCGGGGTCATTCTCGGTGCCGTAGTTGTGAGTCAGCTCAATGAGGCCCTCCCTGTCAAAGACGCTGTTCCCATGAGACACGGCATTGGGAGAGTCGTAGCCCAGAAAGTACAGATCGAACTTGGCCTCGGGAAACTGGAGTTGTTTCACGACGCTGAGTCCCAGGAACTCGTAAAATTTGACTATACAGTAGCTCGAGTCAGCCGGGCCCAGCCATCAGGGTGCCTGACGTACCGGACTCCTTGGGGTCCTTGACTCGAATCCTTGTCTCGTCAGCCCTGCATGTCTGGCAGCGGAGCCATCTACTTACATCGAGTGGTTGAACTTGTAGTTGTTGGTGTCCGTGGTGGCCGCCATGGTGACTGATCTGGAGAGTCCAGGGGCAGATAGGCGGGGGAGAACTGGTCGTGTAAGAGAGTTATGGATTGCTCTGATTCGCTGCGCGGCTCTTGCAAAGCTCATTGAGTAGAGGTTTGTCGTGAGTTGTGAGTTTGTGATAAATCGAGCAGGAGGGAATCTGGTGTTGAGCCCCTCACTGACCCCACTTTGGAGGTTCCACGATGAGCAACAGTCTGACGTCAAGCGATATTGGAGTTGTTCCATTCAATTCACCATGCTAGTTGAGAATGAATAACGTTAGATATTTGCACAATTGTAAGCTAGAGATGTTATTATATATCACTACTGGATAGGTATCTCGTGAAACACAGCCTCTAAAAGGGCGTCACGTAATAGTGTAGGGTAGCCGAGGAGAAACAACCCGTGATGCTTCTCTCTGTCGTGTAACCAGCAGTGAGTCTATCAGATAGGTAAGTACCTAGGTACAGCATTGATCCGTTTCCGATGACTGTGCACGCATTCGTACCCTTAACAGCAGACGTCGTCTTCGCGTGAACCTGACCGTGGCATCATGACTTCTCCACTGTTAGCGCCCACGTTTCTACATGACAGGTCGAGATAACCCCTGTACAGGTACCGACAAAAGGCACCGAAAGCCATTACAAGGTTAATAAAGTTGACCATCCAGCCTCATCGTCAAACCATATGCTATAAAAGAACAAATTAACGTCTTCAACAAGTGCCCCAAGACAACGCCGAGTGCCACTATCCAAACTGCGGGGCCTCAGCCTGTGGGACTCGACTCAGCCCAAGCCTAAAAGAGCATCGTGCCAGGATCCCGTCTCTATTTACTCTGGCTGCTAACCGCCCACCTGTCTGTCGCATCCATCCATCGCTCGTCCTCTCACCTGCATCATCCAGCTTCCAAGCCAGCTCTCCTCTGCGCTATAGCATGTGATGCCATGATCTCCTCGCCATCCCTCTTGTCCATCGCGCCTTGATCAACGCCGCGATCAGGGTGGTCCAGCATTATTATCACCCATCGCAAGACTACCACCATGCAGCGACCTCGAAACCTTACCGGCGAGTATGATGAATCGGCCATCATGGAGGACGTCAAGGCCCCTGACGAGCAGGTGGCGGTCGACTTGCCCAGGGCCCACGGCCGGTCGCCCTTGACAAAGACAAGGTCCATGTCGGATGGAGGAGGAACCCCCTCCCGCCTGTCGCCGTCGCCGCACATTGAAGCATCTCGTCGAACCTCCAAGGACGACACCAGCATCCCGACTCCCCAGCCAGTGACGCCTCGTCGTCCCGCGCTGTCGAACCGTGGCTTTTCGATACATATGTCACCTCGGGAATTCACTCCGCCCCCCGCGAATCCCTACGTCAAGCCAGCTCCCCTCTCCCCCAAGCTCGACCACTCCCAGATCTACGCCTCTCCTACAAACATCCTTCCGCGCCGCTCCCGAGGCCTCGACTTTTCCCGCGCTGCCACGAGCCTGCATCACTCGACCCTCGCCGAGCAGTCCTCCCCCGACTCGTCCCCGACCGCCGGTGGCCGGGCTATGAACATTCCCAGCCGGAGGAGCCATTATGCAGGGCCGGAGCAGACGTCGACGTCTCTGTGGTCCGTCATGGGCAACGAAAAGATGCATGTTAGCAGTTCTGTTGGAAGCACCCAGGCCGTGGGCTCCGATTCGTCCAGCAGCTCGGATGATGATGACCTGATGGACGAGGACATGGATGAGACCTATGTGACGACTCCTCAGGTCAACAAGATTGGCCCGATCCTGGGGCCTCAAGGGTCTGGTGGAACCTTTGGATCCCCCGCAATGAGCAGCCTCATGAGTTTTCAACAGCGACAGCGGCCCCGCAAGCAGCCCAAGAAGAAGGGCCGGGGGCCTCTCGGCCTCGGGTTCAGCGGTGCATCTCTGTCCAAGTCACCACCCAGCAACTCCGCACGGGCTAGGCGCGAGAGCATCAGCTGGCAGGCCAATCAATTGCACATCTCCGGTGCCGACTCGGATGAGGCACGAGCCATGGGTGATGACGGACTTGAAGGTCAGCGCAGTGTCATTCGGCGGGTTGTGACGCGGAGAGGGAACCTCTTTGTGAGTGGCTCTTTTACATCACCATCTACTGCATTGCCATCTACTGACATTGTACAGCCCAAGACCAAAGGGTTTGCCCGTATCCGGGCTGCTCTGATGGAGGAGAGCACTCCTGCCGAAGCCGAATGCCGTCGAGAAGCCGAGGTTGTCAAGCAGGTCCGTGAGAGTGACATGGACCTCGAGCCTCGAATTCCACCGCCAGCCGCAGATTCAACACAAACCACGACTGCCCCTTCGTCGCCAAACCTGACGCAGCAAGAAGGCCTCAATGATGTTCCCGAAGATGACATCATGGGAGATGTGGCGATAGGCCTCTCGGGCAGCTTCAAGCAGCATGTCATCAAAAACTCCAAGGGCAAGACATTCTGGGACACCTTTTCAGAGTCGAGCAGCACTGGCGGTGCAAGAACCACACCGCCTCCCGCTGCATTCCTCCCCCGAGGATCGTCCTCGGGCATCAGCGAAGACGTGGCGATGGATTCACCGTCAGTTGGTGGAGCTGCCGTAAGTCCCCTGCCCAACCACCAAGTCAAGGTCCTAACCACTCAGGCCTCGCAGATAACCGGTCCCCAGCCGCCCAGCGCTGCGGAGATCACCCGCCGCATCAACAGCAAGCGCCGACGTGACGACGATTTTGACCCCGTCAGCTTCAAGCGGCGTGCCGTCAGTCCTGGTATGAGCGTCCACAACTCTCCCATAATGCAGAGCCCCCTCCAGCGCGACGGAATGTCTTGGGGATCTCGACCTGGCAGCAATGGCGGAGACAAGGCCGGCAGCAGTGCCCCGAGCGAGTCTGGCAGCACCCCAGGCAACCTTTCCGGGGGCAGCTCCGCGGGGAGGCTCAACGGCAAAGGCCGTGTTGGATTCCAGGGGATGATTGACACCAACGATGGCATCATGCGTATGAGCATTGAGTAATCTGGTGCCCTGAGCCGTTGTTTGTTACAGCCTTGTTTTGTCAGCGTGTATTAAAAGCATACCTACCGGGGCGTTATCGGTGTTGGCGTTGAGGACGGCATCCGGGAACTCGATGCAGATAGAATCAGCCTTTGCAGGTGGCTTTCCTTTATTAATACTCTCAGATTGAGCAGAGAGCTAGTGTCAAGAAATGCCTCGTGATAGATATCGACTTGGTATCTACAATGCCATTCATCCCAACGCCAAAGCCATAGACTGGCCCCCGCATATCCCTCAATGAAACCCAAACGCCGTCTATGCTGTATCGCTGCCAGAACATTACTCTACGCCAACGCCCTCTTCCGGTACCGTCAGCGTCCCGAGCTTGTCATCGAGCCATCGCGCAAGCTCGGCAGCATGGCGGCGGAGGGCAGCCACCACGGCCGCTGTGCCGGTATTGCTCTCGAGGCTGGCCGTCGTCTGTGCGCCGGTGCTGAGGATGCTGTCGGCCCCGTCCGGGCTGCCCACGTGTGATGCCTCGCCGGCAGGGACCTGGATGTGGTCGATATGCGGCGCCGCGTGCTCTGCTACGTCCGGGCTAGCGGGCCCGACGCAGACAAAGAGGAGACCGCACTTCAACCGGCGGATGACGACGGTGCCGCTCGTGAGCTGGACGGTGACAGTGGCGGGCTTGATGCCCCTCCCCCTGCCTGAGGGGTACGAGTCGAGCTGCTGGCTCTGCGAGAGCCGGTCCGTATCTTCGTCGTCTTCGTCGTCCTCGGGCGGGGAGCTGCCGATGGG
>JABFEX010000391.1:0-11720 GCA_013623515.1 Fusarium illudens
TATGGTGTTTTATAGTATTGGGTTTTAATGCCGTTATGTATTAATAATTGTGTCTTTTGCTATTGTAGCTAATAGTCTTATCATTGGAAATAACAATTGGTTACTAAGTGATTCGCTTCTTTCGGGCTTGCGTTCAAGGTGTTGCGCAACATGCTATAGTTGCAAGAGGGTTGAGCAGAGCGTAACAATAACTTGTAATGATGGCATTTTATTTCACCGGAAACCATTACTCTGGGCCCAGTTGGCTACTATCACGCAAGCAGGCAGAATCGCCCGGTTCGTAAGGAGAATGGGGCTATGCGCATGCACAGCCCCTTGGGTTAAACCACAAGGCATTCTTACCATTGAATCTCAAGTTGAACAAATAATTGGACCTAAACAACCCGTTGCGACTTCCTTTAAGCTCTTAATTCATTGTCATTCCCGATCTTTCAAAACTGAGCCCTCGTTCACGAAGCTTCCATGATGAACAATGGACTACTCTTTTGAGCTTAGCTTTTGGGTCATTAACCTCTACTACGCCAGCTGGCTTAATGAGACAAGTTGGGGTGAGCCAGAAGACTCCTCAGATCATGCCGATCACTGCGAATTTCCCACATTTCTGTCGTCAGGCTTGGTTATCTGGTTGGCACTTGTGCCGGCCGTCGCATGCGCTGCCCAGCTTCCTGGCTCTCTTCTATATCATGGCCATGCTTCCTTTTACCGACTGTCTCCGGTCTCAAGCTTAGCCGACTGCTTTGTCACATACGCGTTGGTCGGGAAGGCATTGGCGAAGGGGTATCCTTGGCGGCAATCCATCGCTGGCATCATTCTTGTGAGACAAGGTATCGGACGGAACTACCCTTGGTGGAGGAAATCCAATCCATCGAGAAGGGCACGTACGGATGATTCCACTCACGGCTCGGAAGTCGAAGATGAGGACGAGTTGGCCACTCTCACACCCACGGAGTCACCAGGCGACTGGTTCACCCATGACGCCAAGGAATCACATCTTCATTTCGCACTCGCTCAAATCACGGAGCCAATTTCTATTGAAAGAATAGCTGGATCTGTCCTTATTCTTTCCATACTTATCGAAGCCGTTGCACTCCTAGTGCTGGCTCCTATGGACCTGTTCTTGATGACGACAACTATCATTACGCTGGCGTACACTAGTAGCCTTTTCATGTTTGAGATTCTAGTTTGGAGGCTAGGACTCGATCCGTCCAGATATTCCCTCCTCGAAATCCCCCCAGGAAACATCATTGAGCTTCTCTACTCGTCGTTGTACTCCATGGTGGGATCTCAGGCTTCGCACCGTCGATGCGCAGACTATCGTCTATATCTTGGGGGTGACAAGACTCGAGTTCGATGTCCGATTCTGATTGCTGGCTATCCTTCGTGTCTTGCGCGAGAGAAAAGGGTCCATCTCCAGGGTCCAAGGCTGGTCGTGGGTCTCTTTGGAATGATCGAAGCTTCCATTTGGGTCGTGGTTACTTATGCGGCGTGGGCGATGAAACCCCAGCTTTTGTTCCCAGCAGCAGCAACGGCCATTGTAGTTGGCCTAGGGTTGATCACAAATTGTTTCTTTACGCGGAAGCTACGTATCCGACATAGCATGATCCGGTGGCTGGACTCGGACAACCAGCACAGAAACGTAATAGTCCGCCTAGGTCTTGCCGCTCTTCGTTGGCTGCTCACCAAAGCCACGATACTCAACTTTAGCGCTTCTGCTTGGCTTGGGTTAATAGTCATGATGTTTATCCTCAAGAATGCCAGGGATCGGTCTATCAATGATGGCGAAGAACCGACTTCGTTACCGCCATGGCCGATTTGGACTGTGTAGTCCGTTATGAAATTGGAAAGGTTAGATAGGCGGGATTAATCCCAATAGATGAGTACTTACAGTCTTAGTGGCCCAGCAAAACCTGGTTGCCATAGTATCAAGGTTTCTAAGAAATGCTGGAGCTTGGAGGTGGAGGTAGCTGCTGAAGAGTTAGTACGGGCTTGCCAGATCTACATGCGTATCACTCAGCGAGTTCATCGTACTGCCAGAGGGTTGATGTTACAAGGCTTTAGTTACCAATTTGACCTGATCAGCTACTTGCTCTTATACTTCCACGTCGCCTGACGATGCAGATTAATGTCCCCAGACAGAGTCGCTAGGAACATGCCATACAATCCTCCAATTGGCCATTTACTCAACCAGGACGCACTCCACTGTTCAGTGCTTTCCCCCTTGGCCTGGACGTTGACCTTTACCTTGTCGTATACTGTCGGCAAAGTGGTGGCAGAATACTTTTCCCTCAGAGCCTGATACCACCCGTGGTCGTATAGGTTCCAGAACTCATCTTGTTGGTAATACGTGTGAGCATACAACCACTTGCGGCCACCAAGTGCAGTGAGCTTGCTCTCCAGACCACGGTTTTTGGAGATGAAGTCGTCAAAGTTCTGAGGCCCCCAGCCCCAAACACCGATGTTGAGCATTGGTTGAGACACATGAGGCTCGCGAGAGACCTGCTTCTCCGTGTTGTCTTCTGACCCTGTGGCTTTTCCCTTTGTGACTGGATGAAAAGTTGGCATTGAGCATCCTTTCAAGGGACACAGCCACAGCGGCCAAATCCCGAGCGTGCGATCAACCCAGTTGATGAATGTCTCAGCCGTATCGTACGGTAGCGCCAGGTCTTGGACCACAAACTGTGAGGAAATGCGGCTGGCATGGAGAGCATGATACAGTGTCCGGGTATGCGAGTAGTCGTCGAGAAGCCATCGGAAGAATCTGTTAAACGGGATCGCTTTGAAGTAGGTGTAACCCTGGCGGCCAACCCAGAAGCCGCCCCGGTCATAGCGAAAGAGATACTCGGTGAGCGGCACGTATTCTGTCAAGGTTGATGATGGAGAGAGATTGCGTGTTTTGTCCTGCACATGAAGATAGAACCATGGGTCTCCGGCATGGCTGAAAGTTTGTACTGGACACTCGGCGGGCTTGACGTCAGTTGCTTGGCCTGTGATGATGACGCTGTGATCCTTTGAATAGACGATGCCGTCGAGATAGTCGATATCAGGGTTATCGCACTCCCCCTTGATCTCGGAAATGGCATCGGCAATCCTGTCAACCTTGCGGTATGTGGTCTTGACGAATCTCTTGGCCTCGATGAGCCGTACCTCCATCGCCGTGGTGATGCCGAGTGTCCCCGCTGCACCGGCAGCACCGTGGAAAAGATCTGGCCTTTCGTGCCGTGATGCCTTGACGATTTCACCATTGCCGAGAACCATCTCCACGTAGTTGACAGTTTCGTTGAAGAAGCCGTGGCGGAACGAGCTGCTCTCCCCGGATGTCCCCGAGAACCCTCCCCCCGCAGTGATGCCAGGGAACTCCATGACAACGGGGGGCACAAGGCCGTACGCAATGGTGGCTTCGACTAAGCGATCCATGGGAACATTGGGCTCCACGAGGCAAGTCTGTCGATTGACGTCGATGGCAAGGACGTTTGATAGCATGCTGATATCAACAATGTTCTGGTTGGACCCATGGCGGGGACGGGTGCTGTTTGAGGAGCCATGAAACACTCGATATTTCTCCCCGAGCTTGAAGAAATCGCGGACCGCAGTCGCAATGTCTTCGACTGCTTGGTAATGGCGATCCATGTGGAAATGTGACTCGGTGGCTTGTCACTTGTGGGTGGATTGTGGGATACCGAGCGAGAGGGGAGTTTGAGGAATGAAGGTCTCCCACGGAGAAGGAGGGGCTATTGCATTACTTGTGTGAGCGGAGGACTTGTGGGAAGACGCCCGTTTTGTTGAGGCGGTGCAACGAGTGAACGTGGTCTCTTTCGGCGTGCCACATGCGCGGCGTCACTAGTCGGCCAGGGGATGTGGCCAAGTGCCTCTTTTTCTTTGGCCGAGGACTCTAGCTTGTGCTTCCTGACAGCTCGTACGCCCAGCCACCCGTGGATCTGAATCAATATGAGGAGGATAAGGTGCGGTGTGGGTAGGTGCCAAGAGAGGCTCGAGTGCGTAGCCGTATTATCAACCTCTGATTGGCTGCCTTGCTTTTTCCCGTGTCGAGAGGGCGTGAGACAGTCTCAGCCACCTCAACAGTCCCGCCGAGACATGTTTAGAATCCAGATAGATCTGGCCCGAGAGTCGAGCTGACCCGGCAAGGGGGGACAAATCTCGCATCCCGTCTTTAAACATTCGGGTATCGTGCCTTGTTTCAGTCTGCAGCATGTCAGGAGTGACGTCGGCCGAGGGACAACTCGGGCATGAGCATGGTGTAGTTATTGCCCATATATAATTTTGGATCCTCACTCTACTTGATACCATCTGGCTGGATTCCAAGGAATATGACGTCACTCTCAGCCCAGCGTGAAAGGGGGAATGTGTGTGTCCATGATAGATTATAGATTAGTCGAGGACACATGCAAAGCTGAACCATGACGCCGTATACCTCCCTAAACTATTCTCAGACAATGCCCTTCTAGCCACAATGACAAAGAGCCCAGTTTTCAACACTATACTAGCACGACAATAAACCCAATGCAGGATACTGAGCCATACATAAAGACCGTTCACCAGATCCCTGGGATAAATCGCCACGGCACGCGTCGACAGTATTCCGTCCATGCAGCACCATACTTGACCGAACATCTCTTCTCATCCCGGATACATCGATGGATGAGCAGCATGGACATCCAGATAGCGTAGACCCAGACCACAGCTCGAGTGCTACCAACCAATGCACATGTGCTGAAGCTAAGAAATAGGTCTCCCACGTAGTTGGCGTGTCGTGACCATCCCCACCAGCCACTACACAGAAGCAAGCTTTGGTGCTGCTTGCCATCTGAGGTCTTGAAAGAGGCCACTATGTACTCAGCGGGCTTGCCCCAGATGTTGCATTGTCCGCCGGAACGACGCAGCTCATCTTTCTGGTGATTAACGGAGCGGAATATAACATAGCCAGCCAGACCAAGAGAAAAGAAGAATGCCAAGTAAGGGCCTGAGGCAGAGTTCGGATACAGACCCAAGTATTGACCTTGGATCGTGTACGTTGTGGGTAAGAAACAGAAGCAGCCCCATGCAAGGTAGAATCCGTAGTGGTCGTGGGCAATATCGATCGTTCGCAGATACCAAGATTCATTGATAAAAAAGTCGACCACGTATATAGTCTGAAGAATCGTGATGAGTATCAGAGAAGGCTCAATGTATTGCTGGGTCTGGTATTGGTATGCCATGTTGGAAAAGTCGCTGGAGTTTCACACATCAGTAACAGCCACGAAGCATGCAGATGGAAACTTACATCAGTGTCCAGGCGATCATTCCTGGTCTGCCGTTGCTGAAGAGTTTGAGATCAAAGCTACCGCCAAGTCTTGGGTTCAGCTCGATGCCCATGAAAAAGTCATACAACGAAGATCCTGAAAGACTCTGTTAGCATCTGGTTGAGCCAGCAATGGCAGACACGGCAATAACTCACCGCTGAATTTCCTGTCTTCTGGATGAGTAGGCATAACGTATGCCTTCACAAAGGCAAGAGCTGAAATGACGTATCCAGCCAAGTTCATGGCCCCAATCAAGCTGCTCCAGTTTCGAGGCATGAAACCAGGATCCAACATGCCAAGCGAGCTGAGAACAATGTACAGGACATGCGTGATGATCCAAGCTGAAAGGCCATTGATCCGGTAAGACAGAAGATAGCCAGCCGGGGTCAGCTGCCCTTTGTGCGTATCGCCTGGGAGGTATCGGAACAGGAGGGCCTGCAGCCCAACCCAACATAGGACGGCTGATATTCCCTCGAGGGTCAGTCGTGGGCCGTGTTGGACACAGATGCTCCATAGACCTTCTTCCATGACTGCCTCTGCGAACAGGGAGAATGACGCGTCATATTGAGCGAGGGTGATGAAGACGGATATCGAGGTGAGCGGCGCTAGGAAGCATGGCGATGCTGCAATCAAGGAGCGTATCCAGGACCTGCCAAGGCCACTGCGGCCCCAAACATGGCCACTGCTAGACGGCGCAGACTGCTTTATCGACATGGTGAGTGTAGTTGTAGAGCCCGAGGCGGGCCTTCCCTTTGCGTTCTGCATGATTAGGCCTCGTGTAACATTGGTTTCCTCTTGCGGCGGACATCGGTGCACGTTCAATGGCTGGGCTTATATGCCCTGCGTCATCGACTGAATGTCAGCTCCCAAGGACGCGCGGTACATTCACCTTGTACACACGGAATGCAACTAGGTTCAGCTGGCTAGTCCAGGACCTATGATAGCGCCAATGCTTCCGTGGGCCTTGGATCCGCCGCCCCTGAGACTTGCACCGCCAATAAGGGTCAAGGTCTTCCAAACCAAGCCAAGGCGCCGGTGTTTAATGGCCAATTGAAATGGCGCCTTGAGGATAGCTCGGAAAAGCCCCGAGACAGAACTTGATTCGTCTCTGGACGGCACGGCTGGCGATGGAGTCTCGGCTCGCCGCGACACGGAACAACAAGGCCAGCTGGACTTGTCAACAAGGCCAGCTGGACTTTTCAGCAATGATCCAGGCGGATAACGATTCATCCGGCTGGACAAGGACACGGCAAGAACAGAGTCAACTCGCGCGGCTGGCACGTAGCTTCATTAGGCCGGCAGCCCAGCGGCAATAGTCGACCAAACTATTTAGTTAGCGCTGACCGTGGTTTCCAAGACGGTGCGAGCTGGAGTATTGGATTGAAGAACAACTTGTGCGTCACGTGGCGGCTGTTCTTTGATCTTGAACAATTCTAGGGGACATTGACATCTGCCTGTTTTATCTACGGATCCTATTTTAGCCCTTCTCTTTGCTTGGCTAGCGTCTCGGCCGCTTAGGCAACGCGGGGATCAACATGATCATTGCCCAGGCCTCCGATGGGAGCCAACCTGCGACCTGCGATATCCCCAACGATGAATCCTTTCACTTGGCGGAGAGCCGCCACCAGGAGCCACTCCCGACCGTTTCAACCGGAAACGTCTTTTCCAACAAAGTAGAGCCCATCAATATTCAAGTTCGCCAACTCTGCGTCGAACTCACAACAAGGACCTTTTGGTCTGGGCCCGCGAGCAGAATCACCTCAAGATCAACCCGTCAGCCTCCTAGAGAGATTCTTCGAGGTATCTCAACCGACTTCCAACCAGGGTCACTGACCGCTATCATTGGAGCCAGTGGATCTGGCAAGACAACTCTCCTGGATGCACTGTCCGATAGACTCACAAGCCGGGCACATGTGAGCCAGGGAACGGCCACCTTCAACGGCAGCCCCAGGGTCGACGATGTCAGGCACGCCTATGTCACGCAACAAGACGTTCTCCTCCCCACTCTCACCGTACGAGAAACCCTGCGATACGCTGCCGACTTGCGACTACCGTCCCCGGTGACAGCCCGGGAACGTCGCGAATTGGTCGAGGACGTTATAAACGAGCTGGGCCTACAGAAATGCGCCAACACTCGAATTGGGAACAGTCAGAAGCGAGGATGCTCAGGTGGAGAGAGGCGTCGCGTCAGTATTGGAGTCCAGCTTCTGGCAAACCCATCCCTCCTCTTCTTGGATGAGCCCACCACTGGTCTCGACGCCGCAAACGCCTTTCAGCTGGCGACCACGCTCCGGGACATGTCTCAAAGAGGTCGGACTATCGTTATGACGATTCACCAGCCCCGATCAGAGATATGGTCTCTGCTTGATAACCTCCTTGTATTGGCCGGTGGAGGACTCGTTTTTTCCGGTCCCATCTCTCAGTCTCTCCCCTGGTTCGAAACTAACGGCTTCCGCAAACCCTCGTTTACCAACCCTGCCGATTTCATCATTGACATATCATCTATCGACTTTCGAAGCCCTCAACAAGAGGAAGAAAGCACAACTCGTATCAACGCCCTAAAGTCAGCCTGGCTAGTCGAGGCCCAGCGTTGTTTCCCTCCACTGGCTAGCCCCGGGTGTCCTCTGCATAAGTCACCATCACAACGAAACACAAGCCAGCACAGATCTCAGCTCCAGCAACTACGCGTGTTAACCAAACGGACCATCAAGGTCACATACCGAGACCCTCTTGGTATGGTGACGTTCATTATAGAAGCTGTCATCATGGGTCTCGCGGTAGGATACATGTTCTATGACCTGGGCCGAGACGAAGTCGGCATTCGGTCCCGGCAAGGGTGCTTGTATGTTGTTGCAAGCCTGCAAGGTTACCTGGTACTCATCTTTGAGACGTACCGTATGAGCCTTGATATGCCAATATTCGACAGAGAGGCATCAGAACGTTGCGTCAGTTCTGTTGCCTTCGTCTTCTCTCGCAGACTGGCAAGACTGTCGACCGAGGACTTGCCTGTTCCTATCATATTTTCTGCCTTGATTTACTTCATGGCCGGGCTTGATCGTCAAGCTGACAAGTTCTTCATCTTCTTCACTATTACCCTTCTGAATCACTACATCGCCGTGGTCTGCGCAACGGCATGTGTGGTTATCAGCAGAAACTTTGCAACAGCGAGCCTCATTGCAAGTCTGATATATACTCTACAAAGTCTTGCTTCGGGCATGATCGTCCAAGTCGACACGATTCCCCTCTACGTTCGGTGGACTCGTTGGATCACCTACATGGTATGTGTGCCTCTGCCACTGAAGCTCTTCCAAATCTAACCTGTTTAGTTTTACACTTTCAGTGCCTACATTGGAAACGAGTTTCAAGGCAGTGTCTACGAATGCCCATTTCCAGATGGTCCATCCGATCCAAAATGCGCCCACTACAATGGTGATTTCGTCATAAAGTCGCTTGGCTTTCCACAACATTGGACTGGGGGAGCCATAGCCTGCATGGCAGGTTTTGTCGTTTTCTTCGTGTCTTTCTCGATCCTTGGACTCCAATACCTAAAGCCAACGTCGATCGCGGATGCTCGTGCCCCTCAGCCACAAAGGGAGGTTTCTTCAAGCTTGGAGAAGTCGACCCAGAGACCTATAGCCAAGACTCGACGTCTTCCAGTCGAACTTGAGCAATTTTCTCTGAAATTAACAACCAAAACTCTGAAAAGCTTCAGAGCAGGCCCAACGGAGAAAGTCATCCTCAAACCAATCAGTGCGGAGTTTCAGCCAGGGATGCTCAACGTCATCATTGGACCCTCTGGCAGCGGCAAATCTTCTCTCCTCAATGCCATAGGAAGAAGGCTTCACAGTTCGACTAGCATCACATATCATCAGTCAGGGACGATTAAGGTTGACGGTGTAGAAGTATCCGATTCGGCCTTCAGATCCATCTGCTCCTATCTTCGTCAGGATGACGAACTGCTCCTACCTGCCATGACGGTGCGCGAGACGCTTCACTACGCGGCATCGCTTCGCCTACCGCAGATAATGAGTACCGAAGATAAACACCAACGCGCCGAGGAGATCCTGCTCAAGTTGGGGCTGAAAGGCTGCGCAGATACCCTCATCGGAGACGAATCGTTCCGAGGCATTTCTGCAGGCGAGAAACGGCGGGTTTCTCTCGCTATTCAGATTCTTACCGATCCTCAAGTCCTTCTTGTTGATGAGCCTACTTCGGGACTGGATGCATTTACAGCCAATTCTATCGTACAGCTCCTACAAGGTCTCGCAGAGGAAGGCCGCACCATCATCATGGCGATCCATCAGCCTCGCTCGGACCTGTACGGGCTCTTTGGGAACCTCTTGCTCCTGTCCCACGAAGGCTCACCCGCCTACTGTGGACCAGCAAAAGACATGGTCGATTACCTTCGCGAGTGTGGTCACGATTGTCCATCGCAGACAAATCCTGCCGATTTTGCCTTGGATATCGTGGCAGATCTCGCTCAACATGGTTCGAGAGAGAACAGAGTTGAAAGCAGTGAACGAGTGCAAAGATTGATCGAGCTCTGGCAGCAGCGATCCGTTATGGCACAAAGAGAGCTGGCGGAGAGTGAAGATGACTGTAGCCAAGTTCAGGATGCAAGTCCGAATAGCATGGACTCAGCTCTTGAATCGCCGGTCGATCTCGCCTCCTTCGAGAGAACAATGACACCGCTTTACACTTCTCTACCACTACTCGTCCGTCGAGCCATAATCAACACTTGCCGACAACCTCAGCTGGTTCTCGCCCGTATCATGCAATCAAGCGGCGTCGCCATCATCTTCACGCTGTTCTTCGCGAATCTTGGCGACGATTACCTATCTATACAAACACGCTTGGGCTTCTTTCAGCAGCTTGGCGGATTCTACATCATCGGCATGCTCACCAATGTGGCAATTTATCCTAGTGAGCGGGATGTTGCCTACCGAGAAAGCAGTGATGGCGCATACAGCTTGGACTCATTCTTGGCCTCCTATACCATCGTCGAACTACCTTTCGAGATTATCAATGCTCTCTTTTTCGGGATTCTTGCTGTCTTCGCTATTGGTCTCCCTCACACAGCAGCCACGTACTTTGTTGCGACCCTGGCTTGTTTCAGTGGACTATCCTGCGGCGAGAGTCTAGGCATCATGTTCAACACGCTTTTCTCGCACACTGGATTTGCCATTAACTTGATGGGAGTCATTCTGGCCTTGGCCAACAGCATGGCTGGCATATTATCATTGGATATGCCATCGCTGTTTGAATGGCTGAACTACCTGTCACCCATACGCTATCAGGTGCGTGGGGTGGCATACTACTCGATGCGAGACTTGTCATTCAACTGCAACTTTAACAATGGCACCTGTCCAATAACAACTGGAGAGCAAGCTCTGAGGTTATACAAGTTCGATGAAGATCCACTTGTGAGCATCATTGGAATGGGAGCCTGTGTTGTTGTGTACCGATTGCTTGCTTGGGTTTTCTTAATTGTGGTGAGACGCTGCGCAGAAGAGAGCTTTACTATATAGGTAGGTAGATAGCAATTTCACATATGTACACGTGCCATATCTTCGTCATTAGGACGTAAAAAACGGACCTTGGTTAGGTAGTGTTGCGTATTTTGGGCTGGTTAATGCCAGGGTAGCGTATGAATAAGGCGAGCAATGCTCGAGTCTGAAGGAGCGATATAAGAAGTGCCACAAGGT
This sequence comes from Fusarium illudens, assembly GCA_013623515.1. NCBI lineage: Eukaryota > Fungi > Ascomycota > Sordariomycetes > Hypocreales > Nectriaceae > Fusarium > Fusarium illudens. The sequence continues at coordinate 11,003 of JABFEX010000391.1, forward strand.
TTGATGGTAGAAAATAAATCCTGATCTCATTCTAATGGCAAATTAGAACAATGGTATTTCCTTCTGATGCGTACTGCAGCATTGGATGAATAATAGTAGTCCCAAGGCTGTTTCAACGCCAGAGCAAAGTAGCAGGAGACAACAGCCTTGACGCATGTTTCTATGTGAACGAGTCCCTTCAGCCCATGAAGAATCAGAAACCTTACGAAGAGCGGCCATGGACCCAGCTTTTAAAGGGGCGCAGAGCAGGCTTCTTCACGACCGTCCCTTTTCACCCATTGGTACGCCTCAACTCTTTTGAAGCTTCTTGGCCGGTATGATATCAAGAGTTCCTCATCATTTCTCCGAACCTTGACCTGGGATTCAGCATTCACATCCTCATAAGCAGCGAAAACGTCGGGGTTTGAGAACCGGTCGTCCGTCCACACTACCTCATCCCCAGCCATCAATCCAGCCTGTGCAGCCCTCGAGTTTGGAATCACTTTGGTGATGAAAGATTTCCCCTTCTCAACCCTTTTTTCGAATCCGACCTCGTATTGTTCCAGCTCTGTCCTTTGAACCGTCAAGCAGGGACTCAGGCTATTACTAGGAGGTACCAACAGGCTGGCATTCGCCATCCGTCGATATTTATCTCTTATAGATAGAAGCTCCTGCTCTAGCACTATCTATTTATTAGCATAGTTATTTTATTAAAAACTAGGTTTTAATTATATTAAAA
>JABFEX010000392.1:0-10846 GCA_013623515.1 Fusarium illudens
TATAGGCCTATATAACCTATAAGATAAAACCTCTCTCGCTAAGCTACTAGCTAGGGCTTGGTAAGTTAAAGTCTTATATATATATAATACTTATTCTTCTCTATCTATAGTTTTACCCTAATCTAGCTATTAAGGCCTATTATCTTATAATAAGTAATATAAATTATTATAAATTTATTATTAAAACTATTAAATACTTAAAATGTAATAATAAATAAAAAAATTAAATAAAACTTAATAATAAAAAAGAAAATATAATAATAAATAAATAAAAATATTTAGCTTTAAGAAATAATACTAACTTATTTCTAATTAAAATATCTTTATAGAAAATAACTACTATACTATAAAATAAGTGCCGTACTAATAGTTAGATATAGTAGCTCTTAAGCTAGTATATACTTAATTTAACACGCCCCTTTAGCGAGGCTCTCTAGGGGGCACGCTAGTAACCTTTTATAGCGGAATCCAGGTCCCTATAAGGATTCACGCTATATCGTAATCTATAGCTACCGGGAATTAAACACTGGGCCTTGGGGTTATAGTAGGCTAGCTGCTTTTTCGCGGCAGTTATAGGGGGGCTGTTGAACCCGTGGTGAGTGAATTGCTTGTTTGATTTCTGTCTGACTGACTCTGACCCCTCTTTTGGGCTGATGCTCTGCGCTAATCCTATTTGAGACATGCTCCGTCACGTGACGCTCTATTATCTGATCCGAGGCCCATTTGGTCATAACGCATTGCGGAAGCCTGTGCACAACCTCGTGTGTACATGACAGCTTCGGTTCAACAGGGGCTGTGCCTACCTCTGAGACTCTTAATTATTAGAAAATAACCACTGCACTAAAAAACAGGTGCCGCACCAATAATTAGGTACAGCGGCTCTTAAGCCAGTATATGCCCAATTCAACAGCTTTCCTCTTCTCTCCTATCTCCTCTCGTAGTTGCCACTGAGCCTAAACTAGCATGATCTCTTCTGTCGCAAATGCCTTTCGGCGATCTTGTAGATTAGAATAGCGCACACTACGGGTTTCAGGTGCCTTTCGGCGAGGAGAGTGGTATCAATGTCGGAATCGTGGCAGCACCGGTAAAGGTAAAGAGCCATGCGAATGGATCGGGTGCTGACGTCGCAGACGACTTTTGCCGATCAGGATTGTTGGCTTGGGGGGTGGTAGGGTCGGCCGATTTTGTCAAAGATTGCTCGAATCCTTTTGTTCCGGACGTTTCCGTTGTAGTCCTTTGGAAGGTTCACGGGGTAGAAATGGTCAATGTCCTGGAGCTCAAGGTTAGTTCATGCCATACAACGAACAGTATAGACTTACCAGGAGCCAGTCGAGCTCAATTGCTGTGCATCGATCCATGTACTGATAACTGGTGTAGCCCAACTTGTGGTAGACTACCCATTTCCAACCCATTCCCACCAGAGCGCTGTTGGGGTCAATACCGACGGGGAAGTTGTCAAGCGTCCGGTATTGATCTTTGGCAGCATCATCGACGATGGCCGCGTGGTGGTAGAAGCCACGGGCGAGGGCTTTACGTATCTTGACGTCGTACTCCTTGTCGTCGAGCGAGAGGATAGGTGCAGCGCTTATCCTGAAGAGCGCACAGCACTTTTCAAGCAAGTCCTTGCGAATCATCAAAGCCTCACCCAACGACTTGACGTTGAGGAACGTCTCATGGCACCAAATTGCCCGCTTTTCGTCTCCGAGTTTGCCTTGGTGCATGTACTTGTACAAGGCGGTGAGTTCGGACAGGTGATCCGACATGGGATGAGCAAACTGTGCGTGTTCAACAGCAGCAGCGTACCTTTGTGGATGGGGTTTGGCAAAGATAGAATCTCGTGTGCTTGACAAGGCCGCCATGCTGATCATCTCGTCCAAGCATCCAAGTTTGAGGGCCTCCGCGAATGCATTGTACCAAGCCTGTTCGATGGGGAGTTGCATAGCTGCGGTACCGGCACGAGTAATCTTGCCATCACCATCAATCATGTTCCTATCAAAGTCAATGAATGCTCTCAAGAGTGCCGATCTAAGTCAGTGAGAACTTACATGGCCTTGAGGTCTTGCAGACCACGAAGGTAGACCTCTGCATGGGGCGGATCCAGGAAGTCAAATGCGCCAACATTGTTGATTCCGGCGCTCTTCAGAATCATGATCTGTGTCTTGATGTCGCTCTTGAGAAGGCCCGGGGGTGTGCTTTTCAGAAGCACGTTATCGAAGGTGTCCTTGGTGTAGAGGCGAAAGCATTCACCCGGCTGGGTACGACCGGCCCGGCCAGTTCTCTGCTGAGCAGACGCTTGAGATATCGGAGCAGAGAGAAGAGTTGTCATGCCCACCCGAGGGTTATACCCCTCCTGCATCTCAATGCCGCCATCTGTCGTTTGAAGTTAGTTACCTGACCCGGACGCTGAATACTGAAGAGACGTCCAACTTACCCACAACGTAGACAACACCATCAATGGTGAGGCTGGTCTCAGCGACGTTGGTGGCGACGATACACATTCGTTTGTCGCTCGAGCAGAAGGCCTTCGCCTGTTCATCCTTGGGCAGTGACGAGTATAGTGGCACCACGTGGAGATCGCTGATGGCAGCACGAAGTTTCGAAACAGCCAGCTCGATCTGGTTCGCCGACGCCAGGAATACAAGAACGTTCCCGGGAGCTTTGGTCTTATGAATGTGCTTCACAACACGTAAAGCGAGTTCGGCATAGTCCGGAGTAGGCGTTTGGAGATGGTGGATCTGGACTGGGAAAGCCCTTCCCTTGATCTCTACGATATCAGAGACACCAAAGTAGTCAGCGAACTTGTGCGCCTCCATCGTAGCCGACATGATGACCAGCTTCAATCCTGACCGGTGGCCAAGGGCCTTTTTGATGAGGGCCAGCAGGATATCCACGTCAGAGGTGCGCTCGTGACAGTCGTCGATGATAACACAGGACTACCACGCATGTCAGTACTGGTGGAACATGGAGTAGGTATAAATGTACTCACGTAGCGGGAGAAAAGAGGGTCACCCTGACACTGGCGCAAAAGAATACCCTCGGTGACAAACTTCAAGCGAGTCTGTGCATTGGTCTTGTTGTTGTCGCGGTGGTGAACACCCACTTGGTCACCAAGACGGACGTCCATTTCGGCAGCAACCCACTCGGCGACACCTTGTGCAGCGAGCCTTCGAGGCTGGGTGCATACCACCTGGAGGCCTTTCTTCAACTCGAGGTACATGATGCGTTGGGTGAGCTGGGTCGACTTGCCAGAGCCCGTATCAGCAGTAACAACGACAACCTATTAGGTGTCAGCGATGGACTGTAGGTAATCTCGCAGGCTGGTTGATATGCCATGTGAACCTACCTGGTTGTTGTGATAGAGGTCGAGAAACCTCTCGAAGCTCTCGGCCTGCATCACCGGGAGGCGGCGGCGCTTTTCCAACATCGCAAAATACTCGGGAGACCGGGTACTGCCAGGGCGCAAAGGGTTCTCTTTCGCATCTTCAAGACTTACGACGTCGGCAACCGTCATGTTGGTAGAGTCTGGCGAAGCCATCGTGACGGGGGATGTAGTCGTGATGTGATGGTGGTGGTGTTTTGATGATGGAGTTTGCTACTTCACGTCGCTTCTCAGGTGTTGCGGATAAAACATCACGGCAGCGACGCACGTGCCCCACCAGAAGATTAATCCGAGGTGAGGGCCACGTTGAAGATCTGTTCACCTTGGTGAGTGGTGAGTGGTGAGTAGTGGCTAGGTCAAGCCCGGCACCTGCACAGGCACTGGCAGACACCCACGTTTGAGGAGGGTCTGTGGAGCGAGCTAAACATTGAATTTGATACATCTTCTGGGGTCGAAACATTGTTATCGGTTAATCATGTCTATGATACTCTACTACGTGAGAAAACCCGTTTTTATGACATGCGTGGAAAGTAATGGGCTTTAGTATGGAAATACAACCGTACAGTCAAGCGAAGACATTCGTCGGCGAGGCACTCTTATTAGAGATTTGCGGGAAACTCTGACTAATTTAGTATTTAACGGTAGTAACTTGGGCTCGTCGAAGATCTCGGGGAACTTAGACCTTACCTTGTCTTTGTGGATATATCTTTGCCAGTCAAAGAACCTCTCTAGCATAGTAGATCCCGGATGTTAGTTGACTTGTCATTTATGCTGTTCGACTTGCTCTCATAGTTGCAGTATATGAAAACCCTTCGAGGCACTCTTTCACTGGGACCTACGACAGTCATGGACCTGTCTGTATTCCGGAACCCATCCCATCCTTGCCCGTGAACCTAGGAGGCATCACCTAAAGCCACTTTGCACTACTTACCTAGTCACTGCTACAGTAACTAGTGTCGGGCCAAGTCGAGCGACTGGCAAGGTGATAAAGACTATGGAGGTGCAATAACTGCTGCAATGGGAAGATCCATCTGACATCTCATTGAGTCCCCCAGGCTCATCGGCGTCTGTTAGGCGACAGCACCAACGTTCTGGCTACCATTGACTCAACCGAATGAAATAGCGTTGGGTTAGACCGTCATGTCCCTTGAGGTAAATGGCCAAGTATAGGAGTTGTCGAATGATTCTAGAGTCAACATCAATAATACAGAATTATCTTACACGCCGGCTGAACTTGACAGCGTCTTATCTATCGCAACCACTTTGCTTTTAGTACATCATCGGGGGCATTTCGCATCCGCTCTAATCGTGAGATAGCTGACTAATCCTCGCTCACCGCCTTTGACACGCGGCAGAATCCCCCACTACGGCGCCTCCTATCTTCGGGACGGTTGGATATTACGGATCTGGATACTAACACCGTCCATCTCATCTCATCTTCTCCTCTACAACAGCAGACTCGCATTCCCCGCTTCTCCCCTTCCGCGGCCATGTTGTCGGGCGTCCTCATCTTCAACCAAAAGGGCGAGAACCTCATCTTCCGCGCCTTCCGCAACGACTGCCGCCCCCGTCTCGCCGACGTCTTCCGCATCCAGGTCATCTCCAACGCCCAAGTGCGCTCGCCCATCCTCACCCTCGGCAGCACCACCTTTAGCCATGTCAAGCACGAAAACATCTACCTCGTGGCCATCACCAAGAGCAACGCCAATGCTGCTCTGGTCTTTGAGTTCCTCTACCGCCTGATCCAGCTCGGCAAGGGCTACTTTGGCAAGTTTGACGAGGAGGCTGTCAAGAACAACTTTGTCCTGGTATACGAGCTGCTAGACGGTGAGCACTCCCGTCTCTGTATAGTGTCTCTGCTAATCCCGCAGAAATCATCGACTTTGGCTACCCCCAAAACACCGAGACCGATACCCTCAAGATGTACATCACCACCGAAGGCGTCAAGTCCGAGTCCCGCCGCGAAGACACGTCCAAGATCACCATGCAGGCCACCGGCGCCCTCTCCTGGCGCAAGGCCGACGTAAAGTACCGTAAGAATGAGGCTTTCGTCGACGTGATCGAGGACGTCAACCTGCTCATGTCGGCCACCGGCGCCGTCCTGCGCGCCGACGTGACGGGCCAGATCGTCATGCGCGCCTACCTCTCGGGCACCCCGGAGTGCAAGTTTGGCCTCAACGACCGACTCTTGCTCGATAACGACGGCCTCCTGAGCCTCCCGAGCGGAAACAAGATGGGCACAAAGGCCACAAAGGCGGCGGCCGGCAGCGTCACCCTCGAGGACTGTCAATTCCACCAGTGCGTCAAGCTGGGCAAGTTTGACACCGATCGCATCATCAGCTTTGTCCCTCCGGACGGCGAGTTCGAGCTCATGCGATACCGTGCCACCGAGAACGTTAATCTCCCCTTCAAGGTGCACGCCATCGTCAATGAGGTCGGCCGTTCCAAGGTAGAATACAGCATCGGCGTCAAGGCCAACTTTGGATCCAAGTTGTTCGCCACCAACGTCGTCGTCAAGATCCCCACGCCCCTCAACACGGCCAAGATCACGGAGCGCTGCACCCAGGGCAAGGCCAAGTACGAGCCCAGCGAGAACAACATTGTCTGGAAGATTGGACGCTTCACGGGCCAGAGCGAGTACGTCCTCAGCGCCGAGGCCATCCTGACCAGCATGACCAACCAGAGGGCGTGGAGCCGGCCGCCGCTGAGCATGAACTTTAGCCTGCTCATGTTTACAAGCTCGGGGCTGCTTGTGCGATATCTCAAGGTGTTTGAGAAGAGTAATTATTCCAGCGTCAAGTGGGTGCGATACATGACGAGAGCAGGCTCGTATGAAATAAGGTGAGTCCCCGATTCTGATTCTTCTTGCCTTAGTATCTCGCTAACAATTCCAGATTTTAAATGTACATCAACCAGGTGGCAGAACATGTATGGCGTTATGGTATATCCGGCAAAAGCCAAGCGGGCATGGTCTTTTCTTCAGCATTACACTTCCTTCACCGTGATATATCAGTTCTATTCCTCCTCAGTGACTCTTTTGCCATTACTCGTCTTATCCTATCAAGACTCTGGCCCCTTGGAACCTGCCTCTATCCGCACCTTGCTGCTGTTGACTCCGTATCGCAGCACTGATGATCCTCGCAAACATGTACGACGGATGCTCTACCCATCCGAGTCCCTCAAGATCAAATACCTCGACATAGCGCCTCGATACTGCCTGGATAACATCTCCAGGCCTCGTTTCGTCTTCATCCTCATGTAGATCTCTCCACAGCTGATCTCTCTTCTGAAGGGCTTCCGCTTTAACATGCTCCCGCTCACACCCCTTGCAACGTCCTGCACAGTCGTCAACCAGATACAACACCTCCAACCCCTTCTGGATCGTGCAAGCAAAGAAGGTAATCTCCTCGAACCCCATTTCCCCATACAGTCCGGTCGCCCACGTCTCGGTCACGTCAATCGCAATCCTCGTCGCATGCTCCAGAGTAGACGCCATCTCGGTAGACCACTGGCTCTCGAGCATCTCCTTGATCGGCGGAGGGCAGAGCAGTGTCTCAGTGGCCAGCTGAGTATGGTCCACTGGAAATTCACGGAAACGCAGCATGAGCACGTCAGATGTTGGTATCGTGATCTTTTGCGTGCAGCCGGGAAGATGTATCGTGTTTGTCTCTCGTTTCGCCTCGATGTCTTGGGCGATGCGATATGCGACGCGGTTGATAAGTCGCGAGGACGTTGTAACGCGATACATGCTTGGATCAAACGTGGACCCGTGCTCTGATTCAAAACGATCAAGAAACGCCTGCTTCTTGTACCGATCAAGCCTTTGTCTGTCGCCCTTGAAAGCTCGTTCTACACGGTCCTCGCCTTTCCATGAGGGAAAGCAAACGTCAAAGACGTGCATCGCAGGTTCAGAGGGGGCGGGGGTGTAGGCCTCCCAGATTTGAGTCTGGAGTTCCAACGGGAGTTTGGTGAACTGATGGAATGTCATGATTGTGCGTTGATGAGAATAATGGGCTCTTGGTTCAAACAATATACATTAAACTCATTTATAACGCGGCAACTGTCCATTATATCCTCCTCTTGCCTTGACAAGCGTCCCACGTCAGCTAGGAGCGTCCATCTGACGAGGTGTTGTCCACCTAGACATCAGCGCTAACACTCTCTTTGACAAAGGGATGCTCGGGTCGTTCTGGATTGGGTGCTAGGGTTATGTACTTGGAATCATTCGGGCGAAGGAGGTGGCATAGATGCTAGCCAAGGTGTAAGACGCAGGGATGACAACACAGCAGAGTAGCATTCTGTCCAATTATCTTGCCATACCAAGAATAGCTTCAGAGAACATAATGATTACGCTTAACCCATTAGTACTGCCAGAATCATTGACTGCCTTTACACACAAGGCCTCATGGCCCAACACAACAAGTCACAGACAGGTGCACTAACGACAGGGTTTTCCGTTATTTTATGACATGTTAACATCAGTGAATATTATTCAAGGCAGCTTCCAGCCTCTACGTCTAAACTGCATGCTCAGCTCTAAACAAAACAATGCAAACATCGACTTTTCTCTCCCCAACTCCTGCTTAACAACTAAAAAGATACATCTCCTCATTGCTTCTCAAAAACCTCCCTCGTCTCATCCACGTTCAGTTCCGTCGCCAGACAAAGCTGCAACTGAATGCGACACTTGGGCGGGTTAAGAAACCCCCCTCCAATAGCCCAGTCTCCCAAGCCATAGATGTCATTCGCGCTGTGAACAAAGCCGTACGCGGTTCGATAGCTCGCCACTACAGGAAGCAATCCTCCCTCCTCTCTGATCCCGCTGATGGCGTCTCCGCCGTCTGTCAACCAGCATCCTGCGCCCATGCCAGCGAGGACGATGCCCTTTGCTCCAGTCCGGATGCACTCTGCAAACAGCTCAGTCTCGGCTTCGAGATGGCCGTACAGGATGTTGACCTTGGGTAGACCGTCGCTGGGATCAAAGGCACTGATGTCGAAACGGTGCCAGTTGGTAGATCTAGAGGGAGGGTGGAAGAAGACGGGCATGGAGTTCTCAAAGGTTCCCAGGAACCCCTGATCGCCTGCCTTGAAGGCGTCGACCCTGTTGGCGTTGATCTTTGTCGTGAATCTGGCAGGGCAGATGCGGTCGTTGAGGACAATCATGACGCCGCGTCCTTGGGCTTCCTCGCAACTCGCCAGACGGACAGCCTCGAGGAGGTTCATAGGACCATCAGGACTAAGCGACGAAGCAGGCCGCATAGAACCGACAAGAACAACAGGCTTATCAGACCGAATAGTCAAGTCGAGAAAAAACGCCGTCTCCTCAATCGTATCCGTCCCATGCGTAACGACAACCCCAGAAATGGCATCGTCACCAAGATCCTTCTCAATCTCCTGAGACAGACGGATCAGAATCTCTGATGTAAGATCGGGACTCCCCACGTTGCAGATCTGCTTGCTGATGATCTCGGCCACGTTGTCCAGCTCGGGGAGCGCCTGGATCAGGTCGTTGACGGCGAGGGTTCCCGGCTGGTAGGAGGCTGTGGATGTGGTGCTGGCGGCTGTGCCGGCGATGGTGCCGCCGGTGGCGTAGACGACGACTCTGCTCTTGGTAGACATTTTTTCTTCTTTTGAGGTTCTGGAATTGGTGAATGTGAAGATGGTTTGCTGTGAGATGGGTGACAGAAGAGAGGCTATCTATACTACTCCCAGCTCAACAGCTTCAACGAACAGGACTTGAACGTCTTCATATTCTCAAGCAGTGTGTCTAGATGTTCGATGAGAACGGTAGCAGCTGTTCAGGCCTTCAAACCATTTCTCCCAAAGTGCAACGTTGGTGTTGAAAGAAAAGAGAAAAAGAAAACAGCGAACAAGCACAACGGCTCAATGATCGCGACCCAGAACAAACATGGACTTGAACCCAATGATCTCTTGTCTACGATTGTTGTTTTCCGTACAAACAAATCGCCGTAGGGCTTGTACCGGGAAAGCATTCGAGTTACACCCAAGGACATGAAGGATTTTCTACATTTAGAATGATACCTACCACGTTACATGATGAACTAATGGACTTGTACACACACAAGACACCTAGAGCCCAAGCAGAAGCAGAATAACCCAGATTTAATGACTCAAACTCGGGTTCTTCAAGATAACCTTTCATAGCCACTTCTTCAAATCGTTGCGGCTGAAGCTGACGGGGACTCGACGCCACGGGAAGCTCAGCGCTCAATATTAAAGGGGATACAAGAGGTGTGACGACCCCAACGCCGCTGCCACGAGACTTTCACGTTTTTCCGGTAGTACTGTCCAGTTCATGGCCTGATGTTTCTTTACAGCTGATCAGGCTGAGAAGAAGCAGAATGAGCTACTGGATAGCAACAACTCTCCTTCAAGTTTGCTACAACAATCACGGTTGATAGGTATTAACAGTCTCTCCATATAGAGCTTCCATCTCACAGATGCTAAACAACTCATGCCAAATAGGTGCCGCAAACTTCATCCCGGCATGCCACGAGCTATCCACGAGGTCTGTCCTCCGAAAAACATGTGGTGTCCCCGATACCAGTACAACATCAAAAAAACTCTAGACCGTCAAAAAAACCGCGCCCATCTCCAGTTCCAACAAAAAGTGTTGATGCCCTCCTATTTATGGTCCAGCCCCCCCCTCGTTTTCCAACTCGTATTCAACCCTTTTTCTTCTTCAATATTCGCTCTGGACCAGGTCTATTGGCGTCTTTGTCTCCCGTTCCCGTTGCACTACGCCGGCATCTCCATGTTGCACATTCCCGCTGAACGCTCCTCAGGATGAGAAACCTTGTCGATCAAAAAAAGACGAGAGCTTCGGGGACCGAGAAGAACTTGAGCCCTCGTTGATGGGTTCGTCGTCTCTGATCAGGTTACTAATCATCATCGGTGGTACCGTTGATCAAGCATAAAGGGTCCTTTATCCCCCTTCGATCCTGCAGGTCCCAGACATCTTGATGCTTCTCAGGCTTTCTTCGCATGCGTGATTCAGCAAACTCTTGCATTTTCCCAGCATATATCACTTCTACTCTTGATAGTCTCTAGAGTTCCCCCAAGTGCTTCACGTACTCTTCAACTCTCCACCCTTTGTCTACACAAACTAAACAACTCGTCTTATCTGCATAGCAACAAAGACATACCCCCTTGCCCTCAACATACTTCCTCTTTCGGCCAAGAACATCGACAACTCTTGTCACACATACACTCACTCACAATATCCTCTTCACCTTCTCGATCCAGGGCAAACAACCTGACTGGCCAAATCACGCCACCACTCAGCTCTAGATCCCTCTCGCCTCGACTTGCCCTCGAGCGAATCATCCTCTCAACCCTCCATCCCGAAACAAGCCCATATCTCCTCTCCCCGATCGCGGACTTTTCCTCAGCCCTGCAGCGATCGTATCAGCTGAGCAACCTCCCGAGACACAACCCCTCCCCCTC
>JABFEX010000393.1:0-15489 GCA_013623515.1 Fusarium illudens
TAAGATAAAAGGAATTCTTATAGAACTCCTAAGGAAGTCCCCCTAGGGAATTCCCGAGGATTTACTAGGGAATTCTTAGGGAATTCCTAGGGAATTCCCCTTATTCCTAAGAGAATTCTTATAAGTTATTCCCGGGAATTCTTAGGGCTTTCCTTAGGAATTCTCTTATAAATACCTTAATTAGACCTTAAGAAATCTCTATCTTATTTTTACCTTATATTTCTTCTTTTTAGAATTATAAGCCTTTAATTAAGACTTAGATTCCTTAGGATTCCCTATATAAAGCGGGAAATTACTTTATTTCTTACCCTTTATACTAGTTTCTCTTACTATTAATATTACCGAGGGTATAACTTAAGAGGAGGCTAAAGATGCTATTAATAAGGCCTTGCGAAAGGCATAGCTTGCTCTGAGATATACTTATCCTACCCTCGCTACCGAAGTCACTGAGAATATCAAAACGGGCGAGTGGATAAAGACGTATCGCTAGTTTAAATAGGACGCGGATAAAGATACCTGGCTGGAAAAGACTCTCATTCACATCTCGACCGGTCAAACTGGGAATGAATGGGCTAATTCTGATCCTCCTGCCCCAAAGGTGCCAACCATGTTTGTTCTGGATCTCTCTGCTGGAACCAATGACGCCGGGGGATCGACTGCCCGGCGTGATCTTCTCTTTCGTTCGCCGCACGACATCATCGATGGAATCGGGACGTTGATGATGCTCAACAACTTCATCACTCGCGCTGCGGAGGCTTACGAAAAAGGCGACTCTTTCGAGATTCCGACATTTGACGGCTCTGAGAGTGAAAATCTTAGTCCTTCGTATCGACTGGCTGCCCGAGTCCCACCGGAACTGACAGAAGCCCAAAAGAAGAGGATTCAAGACATGGCAGCCCAAAAGGCAGCTGTTGCCTCTGATCCAAGCGTTGAACATCTCGCTCTTCCTTTCAAGACTGGTCCTCTGGTACCTGGTCGTCATCAGCGTCTGGCTCTCACATTCTCTCAAGAACAGACAAGGCGTCTTCTCATGGCTTGCAAAGCTGCGGGAGCTACACCAACACACGTGTTTCATGCTGCTGCTGCCATGGTCATGAGAGATGTCCAGAAGCCTCCCTCGAAGACAAAGCGTGTCCGATATATCAACTACATTCTGCGCAATGAGCGAGCAAGCTGTACTGAGCCATACAGCACAGCTCTACACCCGGCAGCTGTCTATCACTCTGTCTCTGGCCAAAGCCTCGTGGTCGATATGAACTTGCCTGCTGCTGGCACTAAGATAGATGCCCAGGAACGTCGAGCCGAGTTCCTTTCTGTTTTGGAGACTATCAAGGACTTCTACCACGCTGTGAAGGAGGACAAGGAGCACTATATCCTGACTCCCACCATGTGGGGTTTCAGCATACCGACCCTTCCCGCTTCTCCTCGACCTCTTCCTGTGCCGCCTCCAAACGCTCACCCGTCCGTGTCTATTTCCAGCATGGGCCGTACCGATGGCATCGTTGCTCCCGAGACGGGGGCTTTCAGCACTCGGGACCCCTGGGTGACTGGCGAGGAGCTTGGGAATGGCTTGGGATTGTTCCTTGGAACTTCGTGTGGTGAATTGTGCTTGAGTGCTGCGTATAATGATGCGTGGCATACTGAGGATGAGGTGAAGCAGTACTTGGACCGTTGCAAGGAGGTGGTGTACTGGGGCATGAGTATCGATGATGTCTAGGAGTATTGCTTGGTCTATGAGGTGGATGTACCTTTTTGTCCTTGCTAAAGACTGGGAGAGTAAAGTAGTAGCTGACGAAGAAGGGAATGATGTCGATAGCGCGGAAGTGAGTGTTTATTACGCGTCTCTCGACAGCAAGTGCGTACCCCTGAAGTGAGCGAAACAAGATTGACAAGCGCCTTCCATTACTCCAAATCCACCATAGCGTAAACTGAGTGATCTATTTCTTGGGTTTCTTCTTCTCCGTCTGGTGGTAGTAGATGACCAACACTAACAAAAGGAGTGGAATGAGTGTGCTAATCTCACCAACGACTAGATGCGCATTAGTAAGGAATCAAGTACCTATGTTGCAATGTCTCAAACTCACTCATTCTCCAGCTTAGCCATCTAGAAGTCAGCCTCAACTCTCCTTCCTCATTGTGAGGGAACCCGCTTGTGTTGATAGCAAACAGACTGGTCAGGAATGAAAGGGGGGTCTGTTGCATTGTTAGACACATTGAGAATCAAAGGCTATGCGGCACGTGAAACTTACGAAAATGACCGTGACTATGGTGAATGGGAGGATGATAAAGTTCATGAATCGTGCTGCCTCGGCTTCTTTGAGAGATGCTTGAGCTTGCATGGCTTGTATAATGTTGCTGAGCTAAGAACAGATTGTTAGTATTAATTGAAGAAGAAGAAGGGAAAGCTTGCAAGGCAGCGTGAATGCATAAACAACCTTCTACTTACCCCCTCAAGCGTCGTCGACGCATCCTCATCCATCCTCTGCGTCCGCTGAATCAAGGTCTCAAGACCAGTGTCATGCACAAAGCTATCCCTCAGAGTCTTTCGCGCATCCTTTGTAATTGTCGGCTGCCCCGGGAGTCTGGAAGGCCAGAGCATCTCGGCAACATCCTTGACCACCTTGAGCTGCGTCTCAAAGAGTTGCCGGAGGAGGCGGAGCTCGTCTCGGATGTCCTTGACACGCCAGGTGGAGTCGGCGGCTTGTCGGATGGTGGTGTTTACTTCGCTGGGGCTCCAGTCGCTTGTTGTGAAGCTCTTGAAGAACTTTGCTTCTTCGTCTGTCTGTGACGTGGTTGTTGTTAGTAGAGTGGTGATAGTGGTGAAGGGAGACTAATACCTCGTAGCCGATTTGACCTTCAAATATGTCGAGAACATGTTCGCCAAGTCCAGCCCACCTGAACTCGTTGACCAATGTCACTGCTTCAAAAACAATTCGCTTGATCAGGTCGCTTGGTGTTCGAAGTGTATCCAAGTTGCCTTGACGGATCGTTTCAAACAGGTCATCTGCCATGGTTTCATTCTTGCGAGCTGGTATCGCGGTAATGATGGTATCTGTTTGTCAAAGTCAACATCAAGACTGGAAAAGGATCGGTGTCGGAGACGCACTATCATCCAGTTTCCAGAGCCACAGTTGGCGAACCATCAGCCAGCTCAGAGACAGATCTTGCTGGATCTTCTTGGCCTTGTCTTTGTTGGCTTTCCTGCTGTTGGGCCTCACGACATGTCCATTGTCAGCTGGTAGAGATGCCAAGTTGGCCGGCTTCTTTGCCTTGTCTAGAGTCGTTCGGACTTTTGTCTTCCCCTTTCTCTGCATCCGGGACCACAGCCACTTGAGAAAGGCCCATTTCGGCATCTTGTTTCCTTGGAGTCCTTTTCGAGACTTGTCTTTGGTCTTGTCGATGCGATCCTTCAACCATCGGTATACGACCTGCTGATCCTTGGTCCGCAGTGTAGAGTCCCCTTGTTCAACGTGATTGGCTGTCTGGTCGAGCGTTTGAGGTCGTTGAGCTCCAAGCATTCCGGTGAAGGGCGAATATGTCCGTTCGAGCTGTTTATATCTCTTGCGGAGGATCTCCCCCTTGTCTGTCTCTGTCTCTGGATCATGACGTGTTTCGATATCCAGGAAAGGGATCTATGACGGCATCGGTAAGTCGGTTTCTTGAGCGTTAGGGAGAGAGTCGAACTTACCACTAGAGACACCATGCTACTTGGCTTGATGAAGCATTCTGCGTTGGTCCACGATATCCTCTTCTCTGATTCGATTGGAGGCTTGGTAGTCTTTTCTTGCTTCCCTGGGGCCTTTTTTTCTCCCCCAGTTCGACTGCTCTTGTCCTTGGGAGTTGGCTTCTCTGCGAGCTATTCAAGAGTTTAGTGAAGCGACAGAACTGAGGAGTCATCTGCCTTACCCGAGCATGTGGTTTCCTGACTCGAGAGCAGAGATCGTTCGTCTCTCGAACTCTAATGTTGCTCTCGAAAAACTGCCATGCGTTGGCATCTACCTCGGCGCCGTCCGAGGTCCTGATGTTAGTGATGAGGAAGTCCTAGCATGAGTGAATCAGTATCAAACAGACAGGAAGAGCTGAGTTGACACCGCTGGATAAGCCTACCTTTATCCAAGTCATCTACTGCATGTTAGCGCTGTTTTCTTCTCCAAAGTCAGATCCCTTTACATTATTTGATGGAAAATTGATCCACTTCCAAGAGCTCTCCCTGACGTTCTTCTTGAACTGCTCCTCTGTCACTTCAACTCGCAAACTCTGTTTTTTGGTCCCATCCACCTCGTGTGATGTTTCGGGGGCTCTCTCAATACTGATGTTTGCATGTTCCTTCACCAACCGCTCCCAGACTTCTGATGCGAAACTGGCCTCGCAGTCAGCAAGGAAGCTTGCGCCTCTTTCAGCTGATTCCTCGATAGAAGACTCGTCGTTGGATGTACTCTCCTTCTCCGACTCCATGGACGCTACCTCCTCGTCGGAAAGTCTTTTACTGTCATTCTTCTTGCGGTACAGAACATGAGATACCTTGATCCCAGTAGGAGCCCATGACATGGATGTACTGCCGTCAGGTTTCGGTTTCAAACCTGCCCATTGGTATCTGAAGTAGACGGGAAATTTGGCACAGATACTCCTGATATCTTCCGAATACTCTGCCGGCTTCTGAGGCACGTTTCCGGCTGTCTTGCGCCTCAATGGTGCCTTTTGGAGAAATGAAAGGTCCTCGGCAAAGAAACTTTTGTCGTCTTCGGTCAGCCCATTTCCTTGCTTGAAGAGATCTCGAGGTGTCTTCTCGTCGTCGTTGACGCAGTCTAGCTCCGCTCCTCGTTCAAGAAGCATCTTGATGACGTCGTGGTTCCTCTTCCTGCATGCATCATGTAGCGGCGAGTTTCCTGCTTTCGTTAGCCTTGGTTCAGAGTAGGTAATGAGAGAGGCCGAATGAGCGTACCCTCGATATCCTGCGTGTTGAATTCCGCGTCCGCATCAAGAAGACGTTCCAGACAGCGCATCGACTCTTGACTGATGTCTTGCACGATAAGTTGATGTAGAGGAGTTTGCAGACTGTCGTTCAAAGCGTCGACATTTGGCCCGTACTGAAGTATCGCGTCAAGAATCCTCAACATGACTCCGTCCTCAGCGGGCGCAATATCACCTGCCATCCACGAGACCTGATGCAGCGCTGTGAATTTCATGTGGTCCCCAAGGTTGATGTAATGCGATGGCGCCATGAAGGGGTGTTGCAGGATCCGGGATACAAGGTTGGCTTTCTTCTGGGCCACGGCTTCCAAGAGAGCTGTTCGCTTTTCTGTCGAGGACTGGACTGCTAGCTCGATCTTGTGGTTTTTGAGAAGATACTCTGCATCACTGTCGTGGCCGCGGCAGATGGCGATGAACAAGACAGAGCATCTGCCGTCGAAATCTGTCAGAGGTCCGACTGCGTCTTGAGGTGCCAAGTGTCGGTACGTGTTTGCTGCTGCTTTCCGCAAGACCTCGATATCGTCGTCTATACCCTCTCTCCCCGGTCCAAGGGTTGTCTCAATCTCCCCTTCGAGATTCGTCAATAGGTTGGGCTTGTGAGCTGCCTCGGGGTCATTCGTAAACGTTTGCCCGGTACTTGGCGTCACTTCTCGCTCGAGAACCACTGTACCAAGCTCCTCAGATGTGTCGTCGAGACGCTGAAGTATGCTCTGGATGGCGCCATCCTGACACTGAGTAGCTGCCAACCACATCCACGAGTGGAGTTTTGCCTTGAGCTTCGACGGGGCTGCTTCTTGGTCATCTAAGGCTGGGGCCTCTTCATTTAGAAAAGACAAGGCGCGTGAGCCCGTCAACAAAGGCGAAAGAAAACCCATGGCTAGTTGGAAGTGATTTTCTACGCAAAGAAAAAGAGCTCAAGGACACAGGTTCCGGGGGAAGATCCTTATAATCTCGTTGGACCAGGCTGCTGACGAGTCACATTGCGGCTGGCACGCCCTTGTTGGTTCTGCCCTCGAATGCACCAACCAGAAGCAACTATGACAACCAGGACCTCATGTTTCTCACCAAGGGTGGCTTCAGCTGAATCCAACTGCACTTTTGGAGTGTGTATGGTAAGCCCAACGGTGGGTAGCATTAGAAGCCTCGGCGCTTAACCTGCAGATTTCGCAACCAGGCTCTCAGAGTTGCTCCTTTTCTGTCATGTTTCGACAGTGTTGATGTCGAGCGCCTTTCTCCATCTGACGCTGGTATACCCTGTTGATAGACCCTGATTCCTGTGGGTTACCTAGCTGTGAGCAGCTCTGTAAACCAGAGGGAACTCGGGCCAGGCAGAAGTTGACCGGTCGGTGGCATGTCATCACCTCATCTCGTGCTTACTTGGTTGTGAGGGTGGTAACACATGACTCTGATTTGTCAATACTCGCTAACGGCTGCCACAAGAATCAACACCCCAGCCTCATCCTTGCACATCTGCTTGCCTTCTTGACCTTCTTTGTGATCTGGGTTCTCCCTTCCAAAAGTCCTCGTTCTTGCATGGATGCTGGGGCAAGAGTTGGCATTAATGGAGAAGATGTCAAAGGCGTTGACCTTGCCTTCCGGATGAGTTGGTGCCCAAAGAAGAGAAGCCCCCCTAGTAAATGTTGATTGAACTAGGTAAACGCACAGCCTTGAAGTTGTGGCTTCGAAAGATGGTAGACTATTCCCCTATTCTATCAAGGCCTTGAACACCTCAGCAGGTGTGAGCTTCAGAAGACCCAACTCGACGATCTCCTTGCTCGTCGTCGATGCCGAACACTTTCCCTCCCAGACCGGCTCCAAAGCGTGCTCGACCGACCTCAAAAGACTCTCCAAACCCGGAGATGTCGCCATAAGGTAGGCGACATAAGACATGTCCTTGTAAACGACGTCGTCAACTTTGGTGCCAATGGCCTGCTCAACCAGTTCGACAATCTGCTTTCCAGTGATATCCTCTGGCCCGTTCAGCACATATTTGGCCTTGTTGTGTCGGCTTGGGTCCTCTTCGGCCAACAGGTGAGCTGCGATGGCTCCGATCTCATCTGGATGAATAGCGCCGACAGGAGCATCCTCGTTGGCCATTAATCTCAGGGTCTCTTTCTTTCCGGTCCTGCGGAAGTTCTGGACGTACTTCACGGCAGAGTCGAGGTAGAGCGGAGTAAAGGCATTGGCCTGCAATGAAGTCCACTGCATAGCGTTGAACTCCGGCGAGGCCAGCAAGGTTTCAATGGCCCAGTGCGTCCTGGGGTAGTACGCCAGACAGTCCGGACGCACATTGGGAGCCGTCGTAGAGATTCGTACGACATACTGGACGCCTGCGTTGAGGGCAGTAAGATGGAATGCCGACTCTTCGGCAAACTGGGTCGGCTCTAGGTGCGATGCGATGAAGGCCCTCACGACATTGTTCTGGCGGAGCCAATCGGCCGTCACATCGATCCAGTTCTTTTCCACGACCTCGACGTTTGGTAGTTTGGCGAGATGCTTGGCTGCAGCTCCCTCCGCGGAACGGGTGAGGGCGAGGACCCTGTAGCCCGAGAGGAAGCTCTTGGAGTCCACGAGTCGTGATAGGGTTTCAGCGGTGCTTCGGCCGGTATTACCAGTGGCGCCAGCGACGAGAATGGTAGGAGCCATGGTTGTTGGTTTGTTACAAGTAGGTATAGAGTGGATAGAGTGTTGGGAATGTGGTTCTTGGTGTAGATAGTGTATTCATCAACGTCGAGATCCATCAGCAGCACTCTCTCTCTTATAACCAGCCGCCGATCCTAGCAGAATCTTCGAATAACGTTAAACTGGATGACTTGCATGAACAATTGGCTATGCGCTCATACGAGATTACTAAAAACATGTCCGCAAGCCGACTGAAAGTCCGCATACCTGGGTACTCAAAGTCCGCCCCATATCTCAATGTCGGCGCGGGGTCACATACTCAACCACTGTTTTTACTTATTTAGATTGGGTAGATCATGCCCTGAGTGTAGTATCATCCATCTTATACGTGGGAGCTATGTAATAAACCAACACGCAGAGAGGGTCCCAGACTCATAGAACCTCTATAAACTGTAGTCCGCATGGCTCCATCACTAGTTAGCAGACCCATAGCGGTATTAGGTGCAAAGAAGATATACTAATGTAGAGTTATTAATAGGATGCTTGTTTCGATTCTTTAATTGATCCAACAGCCCAACAGGGCGACGCTCTAAACAGGCAAGGTATCTATCTTCTCTATCCAAGCTCATATCCAAGACGTTCAAGTCTCGGCTTTCAAAAACAACCCATCTCTATTGGTTTTCCAAATCTCCTGCACTCATGGTCTCATCTCTCGACTGCTTCAAGAAAGGCACCAGCGTTGTGCCACCGGTTCCCGTCAACTCCTCTCCAGCCTTTCTCGACGAGGAACTAGCGAGGTTCTGGGGTCCTGCCTTGCTTCCTTGCCGAGAAGGGAGAATGATGTATCTCGTGACGATCTGGATGTGCTTGTTCCGGAACTTGCCGAGTGTATCTGTTGCTGCGGTGAAGGCTTCCTGGAGGCGGTGTTGTCCCTCGGTCGTGGGAGTCAGGAGAGCCAGCTCTCGGATGCTTCCCATGCGGGTGATGTGTGTAAGGAAACGGCGGTGAGGGCCGGGCATGTAGTCCCTGACGATGTCGTGATAGCTCCTCTCGCCCTTCTCAGGGGTGTTGTTTCCGCTCGTTACATGCTCCACGCCAAGCACGATATCGAAGAACTGGATGAGAGAGCTCTGGCCATTGCTGCCACCTCTGAGGTGTCTCCATTCGCCCTTTCCATCGCCCTCGTCGTAGAAGACACCTCTTGGTAGACCGGCAGACTCCATGTTCTTGCTTCCAGCCAAAAATGGTCGGATCTTGTAGTAAAAGGTCATCGGGTCACACTTTTCGTACATCCTCTCAAGAAGTGCGCCCACTTCCTCAATGCATGACTTGAGTTCTTGAAGAGCAGAGACGATGACGTCGTAGTCTCTTGTCTTGACAGCCTCGAGGGCCTCCATCATGCGAGGGATGATGCCGCCAGCCTTGGCCTCCATTGCCACACTGATGAGCAGAAACCATGATTCCGACTCAGTTCCGGTGAATGTGTGCAGGGTATCAAGTTGGCTGAGGTCGGAAAAGTCATTTCCTGGGCAGGAAAAGTTCCAGAGGTTGGCGGCGGCGTATGTGAGAACAGGGGGGAGTTCGAGATGCTTCGATACTTGAAGGAAGGGGACGGTGACTTGAGGCGGCAGGATCTAGGACCAATTAGTTTATGCGACTGGGAATGGGATGAAATGATGGCTCACCTGCGCAGGCTTTTCACCACCCCAGACATAGGCGTGTGTAAAGAATGCCATGATAACATATGCTCTCCGCCACTCTGCCTCTGATCGGAGGCGGTCTGTGGAGAGCACGGGGAGTTGATCGACCGCTCTTCGAATGCCATTCTCGACCAAGGCTGGAAGGTGCTGAATGATGAGCTCCCAAGGCTCGTAGTAGGAGTCGGGTAGTTGCTTCAGAGGGCTGTGCTCTGGGAGAAAGGCATTGCTCGACACGGCAAACTCCTTCAGCTCGGCTGTTGGCTTGATCGGGGGGATCTGGTGTGGTACTGCGTGAGGCGACATTGTAGAGTACAAGTGGCAACAAGACGACGGCGTGTAAACAGAACTGGAGGTGCTAAATCGGAGTGATGAAGGTTGTGGCGTCTACACTTGTAGGCGATGGTGTTGAAGAACAATTGATCAGATAAAGCGTCGACACCAGGTCTAAAATAGAGTTAATTGTCCCATGGGGAGGGATTGTTTTCGTCTCCGTGTCCCTCCCTGTTTTTCCATCCGCCTTGTCGTCACTTCCGTCTTGGTTCCAGCCGTATACTCGTACTTCCGTTGCCCGGCCTTGAACAAAGTGATCCGCACCTTCCGTTCCGGCATCATGCGGGCGATTGAGAATGCACCCCGGAACCAATCAGATGCTGCCGTCATCTCAAAATGGACAAGATGACGTCCGCGTTACGGGGCCCGGAAGACGGATGTTCGGATGTGGGTCTCTTCCGTGCTTCCGCTCGGGCGTCGTTGTAGATACCGGAAGCGACCGAGATGGGGCCCGACGGAACATAAAGTGATTTCACAGTCCCTCGTACGATTCCCATCATCAGCCCTCTCAAGTCACTCTCAATACTTGCCTACTACCACATTCATCACATCACATCACCATGGAGTTGTCAGGATTCGTCGACCGCCTACGGAGCGGAGCCTCCCCCAAGTTCCCCCACGATGCCAATTCGTTAGAGTTTGCCCGTCATCTCGACTCTCAGGACAAGCTAAGCCATCTTCGGGATGAGTTTGTCATCCCCACAAAGAGATCTCTCAAGAAGAAGGCCTTGGATGGATCTATTCCCTGTAAGTAGTCAGTGCCGAGTCATGTTTTCACGCTTCAGTCTAGCTGACCCTATCTAGCCAACGGCAGCGTATCCTCCAATGGCACTAACGGTACCAACGGTCACAGCAATGGCCACAACGGATCAAGTGATGATTCCGAGCAGTGCCTCTACTTTGTTGGCAACTCCCTTGGTGCTCAGCCCAAGGCGGTCCGACAGTACCTCAACGCTCAGCTCGAGACATGGGCATCTATCGGTGTCAACGGTCACTTCAGCGCCATGGGCAACTCCCCTTTGACGCCCTGGCAAGACATGGCTGAGGATTGTGCCATCAAGTCTGCCGATATCGTTGGGGCTTCCCCCAGCGAGATCGTCATCATGAACACCTTGACGGCCAACCTGCACTTTTTGATGGCGAGCTTCTACAAGCCCAATGAGAAGCGCCACAAGGTCATCCTCGAGTGGAAGCCTTTCCCCAGTGATCACTACGCTATTGAGAGCCAGGTCGTCTGGCATGGACTGGACCCTGAGAAGAGCATGGTCAAGATCCACCCCAACGATGACTTCATCATCACAACGGATCTGATCTTGGCTACCATTGACGAGCACGCCGAAGACACTGCTCTGCTCCTCCTGCCCGGTATTCAGTACTACTCTGGCCAACTATTTGACATTCCCCGCATCACTGCTTATGCCCAAGAGAGGGGAATCGTCGTGGGCTGGGACCTGGCCCATGCTGCCGGCAACGTCGAGCTGAAGCTGCATGACTGGAACGTCGACTTTGCCTGCTGGTGCACTTACAAGTACATCAACGCCGGCCCTGGTTCCATCGCCGGAGCCTACGTCCACGAGAAGCACGGCAAGGTCGAGTTCCAGGACGACTCTGGCAAGCCCATGTACCGGCCTCGCCTCATGGGCTGGTACGGAGGAGACAAGAGCGTCCGCTTCAACATGGACAACAACTTTGTGCCCACGGCTGGCGCGGGAGGGTTCCAGCTCTCCAACCCTTCGGCTATTGACCTGGCCAGCTTGTCCGGTGCCCTGTCCGTCTTCAACAAGACCAAGATGCGAGAGGTGAGATCCAAGGCTCTCGTCTTGACTGCCTATGCCGAGCATCTGCTTGACCAGATGATCGCCGAGTCGTCTGATGAGACGCCCCTCTTCCGCATCATCACACCTCGTGATCCCGCCCAAAGAGGAACACAGCTGAGTGTTCTTTTGAGAGAAGGATTGATGGAGAGGGTGAGCGAGGCTCTGGAGGAGAACGGAGTCATCTGCGATAAGCGAAAGCCCGATGTCATCAGAGTTGCGCCTGTGCCTCTGTACACGAGGTTTGAGGATGTGTGGAAGTTTATGCAGGTGCTGAGAGGGGCACTGAAGCAGTGATTTCAGCTAATACCCAAGACTGTGATGCAAAATAATGAACAAGATGTAACGATTCACTTGATATTTTCTGCGGATTGTGACCCAAATGTGACCTGCGCCGTCCTGAGCCAAGGGTTGGTCAGTGATATCTCTAGCCGTGGTAGCTTGGTAGTTGCCTTGGGCTGCCACCATCTACAATATACCAAAACTCCAGTCTATCCACACTAGAAAATACATACTCTGGTCGAGACTTGGCAATGGCTACAGTGCGCCAGGCCAGGCCAAGTATGGGATCTGCCTTTCCCAACACTTGGAAGCTACATGAAATGCTTTGACGCCAACACTAGCGGCTCACCGTACTCTCTCCTTACTAGCTTTAAGCAGACATCATGAACTGGCCTATTACACTGGCTCTTGAACCCTCAACTCTTGAAGTCATGGCACCAAGTCTGACAGCTCACATCACCAGCCCCATCGCATACCGTCGCCTTACGCTTCGGCTATCCATGGTCAACCGCATCTCCTTGGCCAATCATGACGAACCCAACATGGCAATCTTCTTGTCATCATGCATCTTCGGATAGAGAAAAGACCGCATTTTCAGGGGTTGGTTCCATATTCTATCAGTATCTTGTGGGACTAAGGCGGAGGCCACTTCTCCGAACTTCCGCTTATCGGCCCGGACCTCGGAAGACAGAATACGGATCCGAAGAAGACAGACTCGTCATCTCACAGACAAGTGAGCCGAAGAATGCAAGTCTATTGCCGATATCTATCACAATCAAAGATGATGGGTCAGATCAATGCCGCCCCCCGCGTCCAGCAGAGCAAAGAGATTCAGAGCCGAACCGGAATCTCCATCCATGCCCATCGGCCCGCCCCAGTAACTCGGATCCGGGGTTTGCAGCATGGACTCGCTTAAGCCTAGAAAAGCCGAATCGAGATCGCCAAATGGCGGTGATCCGACGGCCTGTAAGCCATTGTGCTGCAGGAATGACCGGTCCAGGGAATCTCGAGGCCGGCTGTTGGATGCCGGACTGGCCACCGGATGGCTCGGATCTCTGGTGAGGGCCGGAGAAGTCGAGTCTGTCCCGGCTTCAGAGGGAATCAGTCCAAAGAGTTGACTCGAGTTCTCGGTTCGTCGCTGCCGCTCTGCCAGTTCGCGCTTCTCGAGGTACTCTAGTGCCGCAGTGAGAAGTGACTGCGCGATAAGTGAGTACTGTCTCGCGTGTGTGTCGTGCTTCGAGCAGTGATCTAAAGCGTGGATAGACATGCGAGTGTACTTTTCCAGTATCCGACCAAAGCCACCCAAAAGGCCTATCCCGAGCACAAGGGAGCTGGCAAACAACCAGGAGCTGGTCAAGTCAGAAGTAGTCCTCTTGCAATGAAAGGATACTCACACTAGAACAGGCACATGCCCAACAAGAACTCCTCGCTGGATCAAGTCCAATATAGGATCCACCATGAGACTGGCTGCGTCAATGCAAGCATCTGCCAGCTTTGACTTTCCCGACGTCAAGGCAGACCGGCCATTTGACGACACTGCAGTATCAGACAGGCGCCGACAGAGTTCATACATGAGAAATGGTCGAGAGACAAGCATTACGGCGTAATAATATGTCGACAGGACTTGACATGCTCCGCTGGCTTGGGCCCTGTCCTGGGCTTCGGGGTTTGCAATGATGTCTTTGAGCTGCTTCAGCCAACGAGATGACCAATCCCGCAGTTGTAGTGAGATTCCTTCGGTAAGCTGTAGAGATATCTTCCGTCTCGAGTAGATTTCCGTCACTACTCCCTCGAGAACCAGAAATATCTGGACAGACGCGTTGAGAAGGTCGGGAGCCTCATCAACGCCCTCGTTTGGATTTTGATAGGGCACAGTGCAGTCGACGTCAGAAGTCGCAGGCGGCCGTCCCATAGAGGTGCTCAAGAAGAGATCAACTACTCGCAAACTCTTCCAAAGACGATCTCGCTGCCTGTGAATGTCGGGTCCGAATCGTGCATTGACTTCGGTCCTGTGAATTCCAACAGAGTACGCCGCCCGCACTGCGATACCGAAGAATAAGAACCCTCCGTTGATCTGACACGAGCAGAGCATGTATAACGTGATGAGGGTGAAGATCTGGATGGTGGTTACACTGAGATTGCCGCTCAGATTTGCGTATGCCTTATCACGAGCGTACTCAAAGTAGTCCTGTGCGAGCTCCTCGTTATCCATCTGCCTTCCAATGGCTAACACGAGAAGGTTCACAACTGTAGTTGCATCATCGGGTTTCTGGTCGAGATTCGCCCATAGCATGAGATCCTCCAACAGGCGGCGATTGTCAAACAGATCCACGAGCCCAGTTGCAACAGACAAATACGTCGATACTGCCGAGGGAATATCATCAGGATCGATGCTCGGAGGACGATTGTCACCAGGTACTCGGCGAGACTGGTGTGCAGGGGCGTTCTCGAGCACAGAGTAACGGCTTGTCTGAGGAGCAAAGGCATTCTGGCCAACTCTAGTGGTGACAAGCTGTCGGACAGACTGAAAGAAGGAGAGAGGGGCACAGTCTCCCACAAAGATGAGTTTCCCTTGAGCATCGCAAACCAGTCTCGCCTCTCTCGGCACTTCAGTCTCATCCTCAGCGTCCATCCCTTGTGGCTGTGCCGGTATCGGCCTTGTGAGCTCTGCATCTGCCGGTGTTGACGGAGTTGTATTCCTTGTCGAATGAGCACGAGCATCTCTTTCAGAGGCGGGAGGAGATGTTAGGGATGCTAATGATTGGCCATTACGACGTCGTCGCTGAGGTGAGTAGTGACAAGCATGAGGCCTCTGTCGCCGAGCACAGTAGCTACAGGGCAACTTGCCATCGCATTTGACCTTGTCAATCAGTTTTACTCCAAAAGCCAATAGATCTATAAATACACTTACCTTTCTAGCTTTACAGCCATCGCAGGCGTTGGCGATGCGGTTGCGGATGTACCGCCCTGACTCTGGTTCCGCAGCGTCCATGCTTTTACCTATGAGAGAGGGCGGATGTTTCGGTGAGAATTTGTGCCACGTACGGAAGCACTGTGGGCCGAGCTCGGTAGTTGAGTCTCGGCCGACGGAAAGGAGCGGATGTGGAAATTGTTAGTGCAATGCCGAGCCGGCTTAAGACTTCCAGGTTGACTGGGTTAACCTGGAGGTGGCAGTAAGAGATGACGAGGGGAAACTCGTGCTGGTATTATTATTGACTTGTTGAGAACCACTAATTAATATTTATTAATAAACACATAGCACATGAGACACCTGATCTAATGCTCGAATCCCACGTCCCCTGCAGCCACATACAGGACATGAAGGTCAGCCGACAAGTTACTTAATAGCGGATGATAGCCGTTAAGAATAAGGGAGTAGATATTTAGTATAGGAATTTAGCTATATAATATACTTATATGCTATTAAACCGGGTATATAGACCGAAATACCTAAGACGTCACTAACTAGTAGCGCGCCTATATTTTTAGCCCTATAGTCAGTTTAATAATTAAGAGTCTCAGAGGTTAGCTAAGATAGTAGCCTATAACCACCAGAGGTCACGAGTTTAAACCCCGCCTTAGTAGCTAAAAAACCAAAAAATAAGAAGAAAAATAGAGTCTAGGGGTAAATCTAGAAAAAAAGGAGTAAACCTAGCCTAAACCTAAAGTATTAAAGCTAGGGGGGTATATTAAACCGGGTATATAGACCGAAATACCTAAGACGTCACTAACTAGTAGCGCGCCTATGTTTTTAGCCCTATAGTTAGTTT
>JABFEX010000395.1:0-20422 GCA_013623515.1 Fusarium illudens
GGTCCTACGCCCCCGTCCCCGACGTTTTCTGCTGCCACGGAAGCCTCGAACTCGGCGCTGAACCGTTCGATAATGCCTCCTGTCCGAGTGCCCAAGGACTCTGGGAGCTTGGCCAAGTCGAAGCTTCGGGGCCAGGTCAACTTTCCCCCTTTCGAGAACCTCGACGAGCTGTCCCTCCGGGAGACGCGCAAGTTCAGGGTCAAGCCCCTCGGGGGCATCCAACAGAACTGCCTTCACATTCCTTACAACAGCGGCAAGAAGGACTTTTTTGAGAAGACGGGGCGGGAGAGCTTCGAAGGTATGTTACTCGAGATGGGGTCGTCGTCGGTGCTGGCTGTTAACGAGGACAGTCTTTCGATACGAGTTCACCCCCCCTGGCCAGGACACCGAGTACGCGGTGATGTGGGATTACAATGTCGGCCTTGTGCGCATGACTCCCTTTTTCAAGTGTTGTCGATATGGAAAGGTTAGTATAGCAGACTGACGCCGGACTGCACTCTGACGGCGATGGCTGACTGTGATGTGGTATAGACAATACCGGCCAAGATGCTAGGTCTCAACCAAGGCCTCAAAGAGATCACACACAGCATCACAGGTGGCTCCATAGCCGCTCAAGGTATGCTCCCGACGGGGAAAAGGGGTTGACGTCGCTGACTCTTTGGTGTAGGTTATTGGATGCCGTATCAGTGTGCCAGAGCCGTCTGCGCGACATTCTGCTATGAGATCGCCGGGGCTCTCATCCCCATCTTTGGACCATCGTTTCCCTCGACTTGCGTCCCTCGCGAGTCGCAAGAGTTTGGCCGTATGGTCATCAACCCGCAGCTTGTTGTCGAGGCCACTCGCGAGGCCGACATCGCTCGACGCGTGCACTTGAGCGCTGCTGCCCCCAGCTTCGGTGCTGCTACCAGCTTTCCTAGAGACAACATCAACGCTCATCAGAACATCTATGCCCCTGAAGATCGCAAACAGCGCTATCGGCCGCATCTGGTCTGCGATCCGTCGTGGATGTCGGAAAACGATGCCGACCATCACTTCCTGTCCGCCCCTAACTCTGCCTCGAGCACCGGGTCAGGGCCTCCTGGATACATGGTGACATCGCGACCAAGCTCTAGCTGGGCTCCGGTCAACCATGCGAGCCCGCAGCCCGACTATGCAGCTCCTCATCCCTGGCTGAGTGCCGTGCCGCGTATCGCGCCCCTGCAGCACCGGCCCAACCTTTCTACTTCGTCCTGGGGCTCCAAGCGGCGACACGAACAACACGAGGACTGGGACTACAGCTACAGCAGCTACAGAGACAGTGCTAGTCCCAACCTGAGCATGTGCTCTGTAGTTCCAGCTTCCACCCCCGGCGCCAGCCCCGCCAGACAGAGGGAAGAAAAGGTCGAGCCGCAACCTAGAACCGACAGCACGCAGCAGGACGCCGCCATGCTGCTCCTCAACCTCTGCAAGCAGGAGCAGGGATCTCCTCCTGCGGGATCGCTGAAGCCGGCACCTCGAGACTCGACTCTTGGGGATGAGCATCGAAGCAAGAGACAGCGGGCAACATCTCTCTAGTTTTGGGCTTGTCCACTTGGAGAAGATGATCGTCAGGATGGAAAAGCTTGGGATATATGACCAGTAGCGAATAGAATGGATCAGCTCGGGCAGGTGTTTTTTGGGGAAAAGTTGGGGCTTTTTTGTCTTTTTCAATGTTTTGATGCTGCAGATGCATATAACAACTTACACACATGGACTTGGGTTAATTTAGCAATCACAACTCTTTTTTTTTGTCTGTCATAAGCACGTATACTTTTCCTTTCTTCTCTATCCAACTTTAGCTCGCCTCGCCCTTCTCGGCCGCCCTCTTGGCCTTGTGCTCCTTGGTCCACGAGTCGGCTTTGTCCTTGGGCACGACAAAGATCCTCACCACCTCGTCCACCACCTCGACCTTGCCCGTCCCCAGCAGCTTGAGCAGCGACACGCGCTTGCCCATCTTGAGGAGCCCGCCCTCGCGCGTCTCGACATAGGCCTCAACCCCGGCCAGCGTGTACCTCCCCTCCTTGTCCCAGGGGAGGGGGAAGATGTAGCCCAGGTGGTCCTCGAGCGTGTGCGTCTCCTCAAACGCCTTGACAAAGTCCGACTCGAGGTCCAGCGGGTACAGGAGCACCGTCGGGAAGGCGAGCGTGCTGCGGGGGTCGTCCGGGTCCGGAACCAGCGCTATCCCCGCGTCCTCCATCTCGGGCGGCTGCGCCGTCTTGCGCGTGGGTATGTTGCGGGCTCGGAGCGCAGCCTTGACGAGCATCTCTCGGCGCTTCTCCTTTGCGACGCGCTCGGCGTCCCTCTTGCGGCGGGCGTCAATCTCCTTGGCGCGCTTGATGATGTCGTCGGCCACGCCGCGGAGTGGCGTGTTGGACTCGTCGAGCGAGAGGCCACGGGCGCACACGTCGTCGGCCTCCTCGATGCGGTCCACGGCGAGCAGCGCGCGGGCGCTTCGATAGTAAGCCTTGAGGTTGCGGGGGTTGAGGCGCAGCGCCGCCGCGCAGTCGAGCCAGCAGCTGCGGTAGTTCTTGACGGCGAGGTGGCAAGCCGCGCGGTTGACGTAGAGCGTCTCGAGGGTGCTCCTCTGCTTGGCAATCTCATCCTCCGAGTCCTCCTCGCCGTCCGGGTTCTTCGTCACCTCCCCCTTCGCGCGCTTGCGCTCCTCACCCGCGAGGATGGCGATGCCCTTGCCGTAAAACTCCTTTGCGTCGACGTACCCTCGCACCTTGAAGCACTCGTTGCCCCGCTCCTTGAACTCGACGCCGTTCTCGAGAGGCGTGCCCTCGTAGGCGAGGGCCTGCAGGGCTGCAATGTCGTCATTCTCTCCCTCGGCGGCGTCCAGGTCCGTCATGAAGAGCGGCGACTTGTTGAGGTCCTCCCACACCTCGTCGACCGTCTTGCCGCTGACGGGCGGGAGCTGAGGTTTCGTGGCCTCCGAGTCTGGCTGCTGCTCGGAGGAGACCTTGAGGGCCTCGTCCATTCTTTCTGTGATTTCCTCAATCTTCATTTTTGTTATGTGACTTGGTATTCTCCCTTCCCCTGCTTGGTTTGCGTGTATCATTGGTGGTTGGGCGTTGACGGGTTGAAAATTGAACTTCTCCAACTTTCGGTGGGTGGCGAAAATCAATCTCATTGGGCATTGACCGAAATATCACAACTCGGGACAAAATAGTCCATATAGCATCTCTGTTGGAGCAAACCTGCGAAAATAATTCAGGCACATTTTTGAGACTCTTAATTAACTTGGTTAAGTGTGATATATAGATAGGGAGCGGATATTTAGCACCTTTGTTCTTATATCGTAGTAGGTATAAAGATAGTAAATGTTTAATATAGACCTTACGTCTTTATATAAAGATTTAATAAATAATTAGTAGAGAATCTATCTTATCTTAGATTATCCCCCCTATTCTAAGATTACTATTATACAACAAGGTGATAAGAAACCGATAATAATAATCTGAGGAAAGGTAACCAGCTCAGTCAAGTGGTATGGATGTCAAATATCCACTTCCAGTCACGGAGAGTTACTCTATCCCTTGTAACCAATCACGATTATGATGCAGCAGCTGTAATTAATTCTGATGTTAATCTCTATTCCCCAAGACTAGATAGAAATTCCCAATAAATAGCACCTTTTTCTTGCACCTACTCTTTTTCTAAACCCCAAGAACTCTGAATGTTAGAACACTTTTTATAATCCATCTCAAACGCCCACAAATCCAGCCCACCCAACCAAAGGCAACGCTACCTATACCTACCTACACAAGGGATATCCGGCAGAAGGGAGAAAACAAAATGAACCTGACCGTCTAACGCTTTTTTGCTTTTTTTGAGACATGAAAGAAAACCCGTATAAGCCATGACGCCATGCGTGTCGCTAAAAAATGAGAGCCAAAAATAGAATACTTGCTTGCGCAAGTTGAGCAATCTCGGGTGGTGGTGTAAGTGCAAGTCATGGGTTGATACCGACTGTCAGATGAGTTCAGTCACGAGCAATCATCATCTGCTCTTCACTCCGAGTCGTAAAACTCAACCTCGGTAACAGTGACTGTCGTGTTCTGTTTGTGAGGCACAGCGGGCGTCTCCTCAGTGGGCTCGTCGTTCTTCTGGCGGGGAACAGAGAAGCACTGGACGGCTCCAAAGCAAGCGACAATGGCGCTTCCGTACCAGGCCAGGGCGGAGCAATCAAACTTGCTACCAACGGCCCAAAGGAAGCCGGCGATGGGAGGGGCAATCATTCGGCAGGCAGCACTGGCACTGGCAGCGAGTCCGTTAACCTTGCCCAGGGCTCTAGGAGTGGGAGTGGCCTCCTTGATGAGGATCATGAGGAGAGGGTAGAGGATGATGGAGAGGATGTTGCGAACCATGAGGCAGAGGTAGATGGCAGGGTAGACGAGGCCCTCGGGGACAAGAAGGAGCATCGGCATCAGCATGTAGGCGACAGGGTGCATAACCGTGACCATGAGGAACAGGCGGTAGGTCCCAAACTTGTTGGCCGCCCAGGGGAAGATGAAGAGCTGGATGCACAGGGCGATGCCGCCATCCACAGCCAGGATCATGCCGACGTTGCGAAGAGTCAGGCCCAGGCCGCCGGGGGAGTATAACGGGAAGATGGAGGCAGACTGGAACACTTCGATGGCAATTGCGCGCTTCTCTTCGAAAAAGATGGGCAGGAGATGATCAAACGTCATGGAGTGGTAGGTGAAGATGGACAGGGCGACGATGAAGCCAACAACACGGCGATTCCACACCTTGAGAGAGGTGACGGGTGTCTCCTTCTCGTCCTCGACCAGCAGAGGGTCCCAATCCTCACCGGGGGTCTCGGTAGCACCATAAGTCTCGGGCTGGGCATCCGCAGTTGACAGATTGTTGGAGGACGGGAGCAGGGGAGTCTCCTCTGTGGCAACGTACTCAGACTCAGCAGGCTGGGCGGGCTTGGGCTGCATATCAGGGTGGGTTTCCTCAAGGAGAAAGAAGCCTGGCACAATGCTCACGAGAAGCAGTCCGGCGCAGACGAGGTTGGGAAGCAGGTAGGGGAATCGCTCAAAAAGGCTGCCCACCGGGAATGTCGACTCCCACGACTCATGCGGATTAGCTAGGAGCCCACCAAGAGAAGTTCCAATGATCCCGCCTATCGTCCAGACAAAAGGCATGATGGAGAATGCGCGGGCTATATCATTGGTGTTAATCCATGTGAGACAAGGTTGTCACGGGGAGTAAACTTACGCTCATGCTCTTTTTTCTTGACGACCTCTCCGACCATTGTTTGGACGATACAAACATTACCATTCAGCATTCCACCCAGCACTCGACCAAACAGGGCGATTCCAAAGCTTGGGGCGAGTCCCACTATCAACATGCTGAACATGGTGCCCAAGGATCCAATCAGCAAGACAGGCTTGCGGCCGATTCGGTCAGAGAGAGCACCCCAGTACATTCCCATGACAGCCTCGGCGAGAGAGAAGGCCGAGATGAGGATGCCCGAGTATACAGAGGCTTGGGCTTCGTCGCCGATGTGAAAGTCCTTGACAAGAGCCCAGGCATAGGGAAAGATGGATGTCAGGGCGATGGGTTCTGCCAATCGGACAATGGCTGGAGAGAGCAGGTGTTAGCAATCTGCCTGGAAAGTCGAAGAAGCACAGGACAGGGGCAATCAACTCACCGAGGAGAAAGAGTTGCATGGCGGGGAATGCATCCGGGTCGCGAGGACCGGTCAGCTGGAAGACACCCATGGCTGCTGCTGGCTCAACTGGAAAGCAGACAAGGAGCAAAAAGAAAAAGGGCCAAAATATGCCAAACACAAGGATCTCGTGGTATTCGAAGCTTTGGCTCGAACGAGGACGAAAGTCTGGTTGGTGAGCGGCGGGAATGTGGACTTTTCGTGTGGTGTTTCTCTCGAGGTAACCGGGAGATGGGCTTCGTTTGGGAGAGCGACGGGCGAGTTTCACGAGAAATCAGCAGAACTTGAAGCAATCACAGTCCAGGAAAGACGACTGGAAGCTAGGCGAAGAGAGAGAGGCTGCCTTGGAGGTGAGTGAGCAGTGTGCGGTGTGATGAGACAGCCACGGAGAAGAGGGTGGGAGAGCAGATATTTGAACCATGGTCAGGAGGAGCCGTGTAAGTGCGGCGAGGGCTCTTTGGTGGAGACCGAGACCGAGACCGCCTGCCTGTCAGTTCAAGCCCAAGGAAAACGACCGATAAGGCGCGTTCGGAGCTGGTAACAAGCTTCGTTTGCAGCATGTGGGGCCATGAGCAAAAGCGAGCAGCTGTTGCTTCGAGGTGCATAACCGGGCACCTAGGTAGCTAGTTACTGCCTGCATCAAGGGGTAGAGGGAGAAAGCCGAGAGAAGAAAGAGAAAGGTCGACGACCCCCCGGGTGCGGCCAGGGTGAGACAGCTCCATGCCGACAGCCAGTACATCTTGGCTCTCGGGCGGGGCGCCCAGACGTTTTGGCCCGTTGATCGCTGTGCGTGTTCAGTTCGGGGAGTTGACAGCAGGCAGGCAGGACGTGTCTGTAGCTGGGCTGCTGGTAAATTGGTTTCATCGGCGGGCTTGTGCCGTTCGTTTCTTGAAGCCCTGATCCTTATCGTCTCGAGGACTGGATGCAATGGAAACGGGGTTTGCTCGCAGATCTGAGTCACGTCCAGTTCAGTTCAATCCGGACCAACAACTCCACCTCCACAAAGCTTCTCAACAGGCAGGTCAGACGTGTCGCGTGACGTTGAACAGGTGTGCTCTTGGGCTTCTCGCCGGGTCATCGCGACACAGCGGTCGGGCTGTCGGCATGGTGGTCAGTAGGACAAGTTGTCCCGTAGTGGAAGTGAAGCCATCCCTAGAGGGAACCGCAGTAGGTACTCCGTACCTGTTTGATGGGGATACGGCTCCAGTTGGAGTTGGGGAACCTGGAAGCTGGCCCTGGCGGCGGAGACGCATGCAGCTAACGAATTGGAGCTTGTGATTGGACGGACCGGCCGAGAGTGGTCCGTGTCCTCTCTCTTTTGGCTTGTGCGCACATGGATCCATGTCGATTAACGGGTGGGTCCATGCGTCCAACCTTAGTGTATGCCTCTATCCGGTATCTGAAACCCCAATGGATCCCTGATTGGCCAGCTGCCTCAACCTGCTCGCGCTGACGACCCGCCACCTTGGATTTTGAAAATTCTCTCTGCACCGTCGAACAGTCCTTGCAGGCATCCAGATGTCGGAGCCGATGGCCGGGCCTCGTTATTCCGTTGCTCGTTCGAACAATCAATCTCGTAACATCAACTCTAGGCGCTGCTACCTACCTATGCAACGACTCAAGTCTTGGCTTGGCCTCGACGCGCCACGCAAGCAAGCAAGCAAGCTGCCCGCTGGACCCAACTCAGGCCCAACAGCCGACCTCTCCCTCGATCTCCGGCGAGAATGTCCCGTGCCCGTACCCGTAACCGCAGCAGACCACCCTCCTCTTGTTCCCCTCCTCGCTTCTGACCCTTTTGACTCCTACTTTGACATGCAGAGGACACCGCGTTGATCCAGGCCACCAAGATCCTCCCCTGCAGCCCAACAAACCCACCAACCAGTCAGGACCCTGATGGCAGACCACGGTCCTTTGAAGTGCCGGTGAAGCCCCGTCACTGGCGGAATCACATGTCGGGACGAGCAGCGGGAGAAGACGCCCACGGATGCGGCTCAACGACGTCAGCGCTTGGAGCGCGTACTGCATCTCGAGGTCTCAGATGGGATTCCTCTCAGGCAAAGGCATGAGATGAGAGATACGGAGGAGTGGCGGTTGCCCAGCGCAGAAGGAATGGAACGACGGACCCTGAAAGCCACGCCCCCGAGAACCGGAAGCATTCAGCACTAGAGCACGTCGTTGCAACGTGCGACCTTGCAGCCATGCTTTGGCGCATTTTTTTTCGATTTCATGATGGTGGGAGTCTGTGCGCAGCGCCCGCTGCCTCGCTTCATGCAACCGTCCAGGTTGTTGTTCAAGGATCCATCCAGATGCCTTCCTGGGCTTCCGGAACGTTGGTGCCAACCCTCCATCTTCCTTTGCTCCCGTCCCCTTTCCTACAATCCCATCGACACAGGTACCAATTGCGTGCCTCTTGCTCCGTATGCAGAGCAAGGAGGCGTCGGGCCGTTTTCCGCCTCGTCCATCTTGGCAATCGTCGTAGCACAGGCACAGGCGCCGAGTTGGATTGGGTGGTGAGAAGGAAATCAGTCAAGCTGCTTATCTCGCAGATCAACGTGCGTCGGCGTTGCGACCCACCAGTTGTTGACCTGCATGCTCCGTACTGCTGCTGCTGCTGCTGCTGCTGCTGCATTCATGGTTCCATGCAATTTCCAGCGCCTCCATGAGGTGGTCCAACGCCGATGGTGCTCCGTGCCGAGTCACCAGCTTTTCTCTAGCTCATGAGCGAGTGTCCATGGTAGCGCGCGCAACCACCAGCTCCGTCCGACTTGCGCAGCACCCGACCCGAGCAGGCAGGCGTCCACCGCCTTTTTCCCAATCCCGCCACCAGAGAGAGGCTGGCCCGTACTGTATGATAATGGACGGGCTGCCGGAGAATTAAAACAAGACTGCCTCCTGACAACGACGACGACGACAGCCCTCTCGTTCCCAGTTGCGGGGAAGATCTCATGGCGTGGCCAAGGACCTCCCTAAACTGCCCTCGTGCCCTCATGAGATTCCCGCTTCCTGTCTGTTTGCGCTAGACTAGCCGTCCATGAGCCGCCGAAATCGACTTGTCTCGGCCCACCGCTGACCGGCCCTCGTAAGGTATGCATCTATCGAAGCGGCTAAAGATGCCTGCGCTAGTTCCCGCCAGGACCCACCCGTCATGGTGGGGCTCTTTCGTCTTTCAACGACACACCACAACGAGGCTGGCTTCGTTCGATCTTAAAGCGAGCAGGGAAGGAATCTGCAGCGCATCAACATCCCTGACTGAGCTGACCGTTGCGGCGGCGGCTGAAAAGATGTGATCGGTTGTCGGTTCTTTTTCGTTCAAAGAGCTGCATGCTGAGCCCCTGTTTCACGTCATGTCGTCATTGCCGACAGCGGCACTTTTCACTCACGAGCTCGCGTCGATCTTTTTTACTCGGGTTTTCGGAGGGCACCCCGAGCCGAACTTGACTCGTATTACGTCTAGCAATCTCCTCGTTGACAACTATTGAGACCACGAGCTCCGTCCACCGTCTACCTTCGGCTCTTTGTCCAATATCGTGCCGATAGCCCGTACGCTACCAAACAAGGCATCTGACCAGGCTCCCCTTTCATCTCGCACCCCGCAATTCGGACGACCTGGCTTGTGCTCTTCGCGGGGTTCAGATTCCACTTCCAAAACAACAATCGACTTCAATGCCATCAAAACAATGCGTCAAAACTGGTGGCCATATCTGGAGGGGTGCTAATCATAAATAGTGAGGGACCAAGACTATTTACATGAGTCTCAACAATATTGCTTAATCTTGCCGGTCATGGCGGTGTCATGCTCCCTTGGTGCGAGTCATCCACCATACTACTCCGTACCAAGGTAAACAAGCCAAACTCGACACAGCAACTCGGATCCGCGTGAGACTGCAGATGCTCTGAAAAGCTTCACTTCGCACCGTCTTCGTACTCTCACCGCTCCATCCGAGGGCAATTGCCGAATTGGCAGGCGACTGTGCCCTGGCTCACGTGTGTATCGAAGCTAGCTGCGCCTGTTTGGCCTTGACGATGTCACCTCGACCGCCCATCAACGGCTTCATCACTGCGTCCTCGGATGCGATACCTTGAAGGCTCCCCGAACTCCCCGAAACCATCAAAGAAACATTTGTCTAGGGCTGACGCTGGGTGTCGGGATGGTCTCAATTCTCTTCAATGTCTAGCCCCTCGCGAGCCAATGGGGGCTTGGTCAACCCCTCCTTTGGGCGACGGGACTCGTATGTCTGCCCTTTGTTGTTCCCCGTATCTGGGACCCTCAAGGGGTTGCATGCTGAGAGAGGTGTCCTGAAAGCTTGATAAGCCGTGCTCAAAAGGTTAACGGGGTTGGGTCTTGTGCGCAGGTGGCAGATGATGGATCATCATTCCAGACCGGTGGCGAGGAAGCACCGCGATCCCGGTCTAGATAGACCACACCAGGCTAGCTAACCTACACCTTGGGACCATGTTGCGCGTGGCGTCGGGGACACCGGCAGTAGGGATCGCCTTGACCAGGCACACTGACAAGGCGGAATATAAGGCGTATCTGGCCGACTCAGCAAGTGTTAAAATCCGAGTTTTGGCTCAGCATGGTCTTGTGGCTGCGCTTATATGGTATGGGTGGAGCGGATATTTGATCTGCCACTGAGTCTATCCGTGACAAACCTCATCCGCCTCTATTCTATATAAAAGTCTTCCTAGATTAGGAGGAAGCGATGTAAGATAGAGCAGCATCCTTCGAAAAGTTCTTCCAAGTTTTATTATTCTCCCACGCCGAGATGTAAGCCATGAATATATATTAAAACACTCAAGTCGGTAATGGATGTCTCATATCTACCGACCTTATCTCTTGCCAAGTTTCGGTGGTCAATCCCAGAGTTCCCTCGAGCTCCCTCTACCCATGCCAAACCATCATTCAGGGCTAATCAGTTCCAAGTAAGGTACAATGCTGCGAACCAGCCTATTGTGCTGGGGCTTTCCTCAGCCCTAATGCAACATCACTCGATAGGCGAACCTTGCCAGTCTCGATTCCAAGTTCCGATTCGCGACCTAGATAACGTCCACCATCCACACACGGTCCTTGACCAAGCCCGAGCGTGGAATGAGTAAAATTCCCATACCAATTTGCGGCTGCAGAAGGTGATTCTCTATAACTCCTTGCTCTATGATCGACACGATACCAATTGCACTCTATACACCATCACTCAACGCCCATCTCCTTCAGAATCGCCTTGTACCACTCCGCCTCCTCCACCATGGCCTCCTCACTCCTCGACTTCCTGTCCTCGTCGTCCACCCTCCTCAGGCCGCCGCCAGGCTTGGGCCTCGCCATCTCGCGGTCCCACAGCGCGCCGCCCACGTTGCCCTCCTCGCCGGCCATCTTGACGTACACGGCGTCCGGGGCGCCCATGTCACCTGGGGTCCGGGGCACGACATGGACGTGGACATGGGGTACCGTCTGTCCCGCGTCGGCGCCGTCCTGCACCGCGACTGAGAAGCTGCCGGCCTCGGGCTCCGGCGAGGGGAAGTAGGCGCGCGCGAGGAGACGTTGGATGACCTGCACCGTCGTGAAGAGGTCGGCTGTCTCGGCGGGCGTGAGGTCCGTCAGGCGTCTGTGGGGTGAGTGCGGGCAGACCAGGACGTGACCCGGGATGAGGGGCTTGAGGTTGACCAGGGCGAAGGAGTAGGGTGTTGTGAAAAAGACCTGGTGTGCTGTCAGATCAGCAAGCCCAGGTCTGAAAGGCCATTGACCCCGTTCAACGCAAAGAAGCGGCCTCGGAGCATATCTGGGTGATTTCACAGGTTCGACTTACCTGGTTCGTCACCTCAAACGGGCCAAATTTGATGCTTCGTCCGGTCTTTGTCATGATGCCTCTCACAGAGCGCACAGCTGTGAATGACCGAGCTGCTGTCCACACCCTGGACGCGAGCATGCTCCAACCGAAAGGTCTAGGGTCCGGGGCGGAATGATACGGATTCACCCGTTATCTGATAGCTCAATTGATGCAAGGGACTCGCCGAGTCTCGGTGTGGCTGGTTGGTTGCCGTGAGTAAAGTTACATGAGCAAGAGTTTATGATGAGGTCATGGTAAAGTTTCCCGTTTCCCCGGTAAGCTCGTGGGGCCCCACATCTTTCGACCAGTTGGCTAACACGACGACCAAGCTATGGGAGGTATCTTTACTCTTTTCACATGGCAGGTTGCTAGGCCTAGGTACGCCTTAGATCGGCACCGTGATGGCTTCGTTGATATGTATTTAGTATGTAATTAGGTACATTAGGTACGTCGTGTTCTTGCGACTCCTTGTATCCCGATATCGCCCCAGTTCCGCCGGAAGCTATGAATACAAATAACCCGAAACTCCAAAAGTATGGTTAAGTATAGGTGATAGATATATCGTACGTATTAAAGAAATGGTAGATTAGCTACTGGAACCTGACCTGGTCTTCGTCAATGGGAACCTGGTCTGCAGCCATATCAAAAGCTCCAGGATTGAGTGGTTCCCTCTCCTCTTCCGGCTCGTCATGCCATACAACTGGAATCTGTCAGTTCTCGCCCATCAAAGAGTTGTAGTACATCGTGGACTTACCATGTGGCCTGACGAGGAAGCTCGCCAACAGGCCAATCCCAAATACGCTCGCCAGCAAGACAAAGATCGCCTTGGGGAAAGACCCAACCGTCGCAGCATAAAGACCGTTGAATAGAACAGGGCCAAACACCCTCGCCAGAGCGTGCAGCATGCCAATGGCCCCGAGCAACTGGCCTACCCTCTCCGAGGGAACATGCTTGCTGATAATAGCCTGACTTGTGGCACTTCCCAGTCCACCCAAGGCCGTGATCATACCGCTGGTTACAAAGCATTCCTCCGAGGGGGAGAGGACGTATCCCACTGTTCCTAGCACGTCTGACATGAGAGCGATGCGGAGCAGCCACACATCGAGGTTGTCAGCACCCGCATTTCTCTCCACTGCGGCCACTCCAGACTCGCGGCGAAGTCGAGCCGCCGGACGAACGCGGCCAAAGTAATTGATGAGCGGGAGCAGGCCCATGAGGATTACGACCCTCACCATGGACAGGGCCGATATGAACATGGAACTCTCCAGATTACCCCAGTCAAAGCTCAGCTCGGAATACAAGATTATCACAGCCCCGGCGGAAATGGGAGCACCGATCATGATAGCGTCGTCTGCCGCCAGGGCCACCAAGTTGCGGCGAAGAGCAGGGGAGGTTCCCGGACCCGTGGGCCACAAGACCTTCAGGGGCGCGAATGGGTTGGCGGTTCGGATGGTGTATAGCCAGGACCCCGAGGTTTGCACCCGCAACTCCTGCTCCTTTTCCCACTTCTCACGGGCTGCTAACTGCTTCCTTTTGGACAGGGACTCGGGCACGACAAGCCAAACGAAGAGGGCGAAGGCTGTATGGCACCCAAGCACGACGTAGAAGAGATAGACAGAAGTGCCCGTCCACTTGATAAAGAAACCCGCCAGCAGAGGGCCAAAGGCGAGTCCGGCGAAGAGACAGCCTTGGATGAGACCCAGGGCAACGGCCCGGTGCGAAGGTGGCGTGCAGTCACTCGTGTAAGAGTAGCACATGATGCTCCCCGCGGTGAACGAGCCCGTCAAGCCGTCAAAGACGCTGCCGAGGATCATCCACCGATAGCTGACAGTCTCGGGGAACTGGGCCGCCATGACCGTGATCAGCTCGGCCAGGACTCCGCCCACCGAGGCAAAGGCCATGAGACGCCCCCTACCGTAGCGATCCGACAAGTGGCCTACCCGCGGCACGACGATGGCGCTGAGAGAGCCTGTCAAGAGGCTCAGGATCAACATGAATGTGGCGACATTCTTCTGAACCTCGGGGATCTTGCACTCGGGGTTGTCGCTCCCAAACTTGCGCTGGGGGTCATTGAGCCCAAGCAAGGCCGGATTCGACGTAAAGTCTGGGTCATGGGTTTGTTTGTCGGCGAAATATTGCCTACAAACAAGGTCGAGGATCCTTGAGGACTCGGTCAGCAACTTGATCGCGACAGCAGAAGAAGCTTACATACAGGTTGAGCTTCGGAATGACAACGCCTCCAAAGGCAAGGGTGAAGATGACATATGGGCCAAGCAGCCAATAGACCTACGAGGTCGGTCAGATATAAGAGGGCATTTGCGCAAGGGCGCCTATCGCGCCGGGACTCAGTACCGACGGTCTACGCCACCACGGCAGGCCTTCAAAGTCCTTGTAGCCATCCCAGCCGCCGCCTTCGCTAGAATCTACGCTCTCCCCATCTCTGATCTCTGAGCCGCTGGTCGACAGCAGGTGAGTTGTCTCGGTCGCATCGGCGGATATGTTGGTCGCGTCCCTCGTGGGGGCTTTGGCTCTCGTCATGGTCGGCGCGCGATCCTAGATAGAAGCGCAGTCTTCGGTTCGAGGCTGGAGTCGCAAGTCGACGACAGTTGAGGGCAGCTAAAGTCGGCTTTGTGAAGCCCAGTATTGGTGAAGGTAGGCAGGCGCTGGGGCATGGCCAAGCAAGCAAGCGTGTGGTATATGGGGGAGATTTGAAGCTGGTTGAGGTTGATCGCCGAGGTATCCGCGCCCCTTGTCTCAGAAGCAAGCGAAAGTTGGTTGTACTCCTAGGAGTGGGATGAGACAAGAGTGACGGAGAACAGCAACAAGAGGGAGGATTAATAATGGCAGGCAAGATGGGATCCATGATAAGTCGAATGTAATGGTTGGTGTGGAGTCGGCCGGGGCATCTCGCTAAGGTACCGGTAGCTAGCTCAGTATCAGTAGCTTTAACCAGCCATCCAGAGCTGGACAACGCAGATGGAATGAATGCCATGGCTCCAGTTATCGAGGAACAGCAACGAAAGTCTCCTTGGACCACGTTTCATGTTTCTCTCGTCAGCCCGCCCGTCTTAATCGCCTTGTCTTGTCGCCATCCTCATCTCCATCGCGGCATCGTCAGGCACGCGTCCAACAACTCTCGATGGATGAATGACGCACTCCAACACCCCCCTCTGAAACATGCAGCTAAGATCTAGTTATCTGATAAGCTAGAGCTGTCCTGTTGGCGCTGGGTGGGATGGATGCGTCGGACTTTGGGGGTCCCGTCGCGCCGGGCTCCTCCGCAAAGTCCGCAGCTGAAGGATCAGGCGCGCGGCATCGGGTTGGATCCGGTTAAAATGTCAAGTCGAGATCACGAGAGAGAAAGCGGAGTCGATGGTTGTTTTCCATGACAGCATGTTTTCGGGGGTTGCTTCGTTGAACTTGCTGATTTGACGCGGCAACTTGAGATGATGCATTTGATGGTAATTGCTTGACAAGTTTGTATCGAGATGATGGTTGATAGAAGATGTAACGAATGAAAGCACAAGCCAGAGGACGAAGCATAATCTCGAGCTGAAATGATAACAAGAGCTATGATGGAGCAACACGAGAGGTGCTGTTGAGCTCCATTGTTCACATGGATAACCTTGTGCGACCAGAGTTGACCGTTTAGTCTCAATATCATCAACAAACTTACCCAATGTTGGTCTACCTACCTATGCAATGCCTATTTTCCTCCTCTGTCTTACCTTCCATCTCAGGCAGCATCATCATCAACTCTTCCTTCCTGGCATGCAAGACAGTTTAAATGTGGGTCTTCACGATGGCCAATAATAAGCTATTCATTGATGACTCAGCTTCAATGCGCGCCGCAAGGATATTTTCATGAAAGCGTGTTTCGTAGCTTGCTCAAGGCTCCATCGCATTCAACCTCACACGACGCGACATCACCAAACACCGCCACCATGCCCGTCGTCAAGGGAGGCGTGTGGACCAACATCGAGGATGAGATCCTCAAGGCCTCCGTGTCCAAGTATGGACTTAATCAATGGGCCCGTGTCTCGTCGCTGCTTGCGCGCAAGACGCCCAAGCAATGCAAGGCCCGTTGGAACGAGTGGCTCGACCCCAGTATCAAGAAGATCGAATGGAGCAAGGACGAGGATGAGAAGCTGCTGCACCTCGCCAAGATTATGCCCACCCAGTGGCGCACCATCGCTCCCATCGTCGGTCGAACTGCCAACCAGTGCCTCGAACGATACCAGAAGCTCCTTGATGAAGCCGAAGCGCGAGAGTCCTCCAGCCTTGGGCTGATGGGCCCGGAGGGAGGTGAGACCCAAGCGCCAAGTGCTGATGATGTACGGCGCCTGCGTCCCGGCGAGCTGGATCCCGACCCCGAAACGAAGCCCGCACGACCCGACACGATCGATCTCGATGAGGATGAGAAGGAGATGCTGAGCGAGGCTCGTGCCCGCTTGGCGAATACCCAGGGTAAAAAGGCCAAGAGAAAGGCGCGAGAGCGTCAGCAGGAGGAGTCTCGCCGTCTGGCAGCCTTGCAGAAGAGACGAGAGCTCAAGACAGCCGGCATCAATATCAAGGTGACGACTCGAAAGAAGGGTGAGATGGATTACAATGCCGATATCCCCTTCGAGAGGAAGGCCCTTACCGGTTTCTACGACACGGCAGAGGAGATGGTACAAAACGAGGCGCAGCGCGCAGCCTTTGACCCTCGAAAGCAGCAGCTAGCCAACAAGCGCAAGGGCGAGGGTGAGGACGACAACGACCGAAAGCGGCGGAAGAACGACAAGGAAGGGGGATCGGAGTCATACAAGGCCGCCTTGAAGGCTGGCCAACTTCAAAAGATCCGAGAGGCCGAGCAGAGCAGCAAGCGTCGCTCGCTGATTCTACCGTCTCCTCAGGTCAGCGAAGGCGAGCTGGAGGACATTGTCAAGATGGGCAAGATGGGCGAGGCTGCCAACCTGAGGGCGCGAGAGAGCGAGAACGATGCGACGCGAGGACTCGTCAACACCTACTCGACCCTTAACTCGAATGCCCCTATCCGAACACCAAAGGCCCCTGAGCAAGAAGATCACATCGCCAACGAAATCCGCAATATCCGAGCGCTTAATGAAACCAAGTCAGCCCTTCTGGGCGGCGAGAACACTCCCCTCCATGAAGGCGCGTCGTCAACCGGCTTTGATGGAATTACGCCTCGAAAACAGACAATCTCTACACCCAACCCTCTGGCCACACCTCTAAGGGGGGCTGACGGCGTCGGTGCAACACCTCGTCGACCAGGACAGACGCCATTGCGGACACCACGGGATACCCTCGCTCTGAACCAAGAAGACGGCATGTCGATGGCTTCCGCCACTCCCCGAGACGTCAGGATGAGGGAAGTGGCTTTGCGCAGCCACTTGAAGTCGAGCCTCGCATCGCTTCCCAAGCCAAAAGACACAGAGTGGGAGTTTGATATTCCAGACGAAGAGAAGGAAGCTATGCAGGTTGATGAGATGACCGAGGAGGATGCCGCAGAGCGAGACCGTCGAGAACGCGAGAGGCGAGAGGCGGAAGAGGCTCTCGAGTTCCGAAGACGCACCCAGGTCATGCAGAAGAAC
Organism: Fusarium illudens; assembly: GCA_013623515.1. Taxonomy (NCBI): domain Eukaryota; kingdom Fungi; phylum Ascomycota; class Sordariomycetes; order Hypocreales; family Nectriaceae; genus Fusarium; species Fusarium illudens. Next base: position 17,118 of record JABFEX010000395.1, read on the forward strand.
CTACCTCGGCCAGTCCGCGTCAACTTTAACGATCTGGTGAAGAAGGCAAACAAGATCACCAATGAGGCTGAATCACTCATCGCCAAGGAGTCGGCTACTCTCATGGCCAACGATGCTATGAGATATCCGCTCCCGGGTGGTCAGGTCAACGGTGCGCCCCGAGCATTACAGCATATTGATGATGATGCCCTCGCCGAAGCTCGCCTCTTGATTATGTCAGAGACAAAGGCCCTTCCTCGCCTTGAAGATATCCAGACTGCATTCGAAGCTCGTGCGAGCAGCTCGTTGCTCCTGGGCTTGGGTTGCTATAACGACGATGAGGAAGAGCAAGGGGTGGCGATGAAGGCGGCATTCGATGTAAGTCTTGCCCAACGAGCTCAGCCCGTGAAACACGGTACTAACGTATCACAGTCTGTTCAGGATTCCATCATGGCCTCGGCCGAGCAGGGTGCCAAGCTGGAGAAGAAGCTGTCACTCCATCTCGGAGGCTACCAGAAGCGTCAAAAGATGCTACGCGACAAGATGGGCGGTGCCTCTGAGGCCCTGGAGAAAGCCCGGTCTGCATTGGCTGGCTTCAGGACGCTGGCTATCTCAGAAGACGTGGCTATCGACCGACGACTGGATGCGCTGCGCGAAGAGGTTGGCTTCGTGAGCCGACGAGAGAGGGAAGCGCAGGAGGAGTACAGGAAGGCCAAGGCAGAGCTGGACGGACTGATGGCAAACGGAGTCAATGGGGTTCATTAGGGGAGGGGACATTCACGGTGTACAACAAATAGGGGTCAATCAAGGCTGGTATCGCTTGAGTCTAATGCTAACAATCTGAACCACTCCTGCGTGGTATTTTTCTGTCATATATTCTGTTTTATTCCCTCTCTTTGAATACTTGTCGCATGTTAATATCGTTCCATGTTTATCTAGTCCTGTGCTTCCTGACACCAAGACGAGGAAGCTTGATGGGTAGAACCAAGAGCACCGAGATCAAGGCAAAGATGGTACAGCAGATAAAGGTGAGCCGCAGCGCCGCCTCGTAGCTCTTGACAACCTGTTCGCGGTACTCGGGCTCCAACTTCAAAATTTCTTCTACTGAAGCCCTCACGCGGCGAATCACCTCGTCGCGCTTATCCCCCTGGACAAATACGTTGAGGTAGTGCAGCAGGGCGTTCTGGACGACCAGACTGCTGCTCGCGACACCGAGGACCATGCCAAGGCTACGCCACAGCATGAGCGTGCTCGTGACGACGGCCTGCTCGGTCTGGGCAGACGCGGCGAGGATGGCCATGAAGGTGCCGGGGAACTGGAAGCCCTGGCCGATGGACGAGGGGAGCAGGATGAGGAGGTAGACGGGGGCGGGGAGGTCGCGGCGCAGGCATGAGAGGCCGATGGTGCCGACGAGGAGGCAGACTGTGCCGCTCATGACGGGCCACTTGAGGCGGCCGGTCCAGGTTACGGCGAAGCCGACAAGGGTGCCCGTGATGGAGGCGGCGACGGTCGGGATGATGAGGCGGAGGCCGGAGGAGGTGGCGCTGGTGAGGAGGACGGCCTGGAAGTATAAGGGGCTGTAAGATATGTCAGTGAGTTGTGGTTTATACTCTACAGGGCCTGCCTCTTACATGTTGAACAGGATCGAGTTGGCGAGCAGCGCCGCGATGACGTTGGAGAAGATGAGGTTTGCTCTCGGGGCGTGGCGGATGAGGTAGAGAGGCATTATGGGCTTGTGCACCCATGATTCTACCCAGAGAAAGGTCGGGAAGACGACGGCGAAGATGACGAGCGAGGCGATGACAAAGGGGTGAGACCCTGGGGAGTGTTAGTCTGAGTGAGTCTCTGGCGAAGTAATGAAGAAGTCGACACTTACACGGAAGGACATTGCCTCCAAGGTTCTATCACAGAAAAGATCAGCAAGATGAATCCATCTCACAGAGCAAAACAAACTTACTAATCCCAGAATCACAAAAGTAATAGACGTCGTCAGGAGCAGAGACCCCTTGGCGTCAAACTCCTTCAGCGCCTGCCACACGCCCTTCCTCTCCCCCTCGATGCCAAGGTCATCCGGGATGGCGACCCAGGCGACGGCCATGCACAGGAGCAGGGGGGGAACCTGGACGCCAAACTCCCACCGCCAGCCAAAGTAGTCGGCCATGGCGCCTCCCGTCGCGGCGCCGAGGGCTGAGCCGACGCCGTAGTTCATGTTGATGTATGACTGGTATGCGCCGCGGTCTCTGAGGAGGAAGTTAGGGAGAGGGGAGGATATACGTTTGAAACGGGGGTTACTTACTCGATGGGTACGAGGTCGCTCACGATGATGCTACCCAGTGTCATGACGCCTCCTGCACCGATACCGCAAAACGCCCTACCAACAATGAAGCTCTCAATACTCCCCGCAAGTGCACACCACGTAGTAGCAACAGCAAAAACACCCAGACACCCCACAAACAGCGGCTTGCGACCAATGGCATCCGAGAGACGGCCCAGCAGCGGCTGAAAGGCCGACGAGGTGAGCAGGAACGCCGTCGACAGCCACGAGGCAGAGTTGGAGGCGCCAAAGTAGGACGTGATGACGGGGTGCGAGGACGCCATGATGGTGCCGTCGAAGCAGGAGATGAAGTAGGCGGCCAGGATCTGCGAGAAGATGAACCAGAAGCGTGTTGTTGATGTGCCGTTGAGGAAGGGCGATGAGGCGGTTGTACCGTTTGTCACAGTTGAGGCTATGGATCGACCCGTGGTTGAGTGACGGCGATGAATGAGAGGAGATTCTTCATGAGGCTCATGACGATCCTCAGAGACATCATCCTCCTCCTCCTCGTCATCCGTGTAAAACGCCTCCCCATCCTCACGGTGAATTCTAGGGTTAGGGTTAGGCCTTAGCATCGCACTCTCCAAAGGCTCTGGCTGCAGGAAATGACCCCCCGTAGTCAAGGATCTCGAAAGAGCCTCAAACTCGCTCGGGTCGATGACTTGCCCGTCTTGGTCGTCGGCGTCGTCGTCGTCGCTGCTGGTGGCCCGGCCGCGCGCGGGGACCGGCACCGGCACGGGGAGGCGGCCCGTCTCGGAGAGGGGAGCCGTGCCCGGATCGGAGCTCTTGTGAAACGGACTCATAGCAACAACAGACAAGAGTCACTAACAATTGATCAGTTACAATTGATCTACAAAAGAAAAGAAAAGAAGAAAGGAAATGAGAGAAAGAGAAAACAGGTTTAGGAGGGTATTGGGGTGGAGTCACTCGCCGTTGTCGTGATCGCAGACTTTTCCCAGAGTGGGAGGATATTTACCCCGTAGGTGGGAGGGGATGGGGATGGGGATGGGGA
>JABFEX010000396.1:0-32765 GCA_013623515.1 Fusarium illudens
CCCCCCCTCTAAAAGTCTCAAAAAGTAAGCATTGCTGCCTCAGGTTTCTCCTCTTCCGACTTGAAAGTGCAGCCTAGAACTCCTTCTCCAAAACCTCTCACCCTCCCTTGAATCTTTCACGCAACAACATCAGACATTCATCATCGCAACATGAATTCAATCACTCCTCCATCGCGAACCCCATCGCCGACCCCCTACACGGTCCTCTTCAGCGTCCCCCAGGACTCCCTCCCAGAGCCCCTCCCCACGCCTGAGGAGATCGAGGACTCGGCGGACGTCATCAAGCAGCGCCGCGCAAGATGCACAGCCCGGGTCGGCACCAGCTACGTCGTCAAGTTCGGATCCCAGGTTGACCCCCTCGAGGGCGAGAACATGCAGTTTGTCCTCCAAAACTCCGACGTCCCCGTCCCGAAGGTCTTTGCAATCTACCAGCGCGATGTGACGCCGCGCACCAGCGTCACCTACATCGTCATGGAGAACGTCGCCGGAGGCCGCTCTCTCGACCGTCTGTGGAACTCGCTAAGCAGTGCGCAAAAGACAGACGTCGCCATCCAGCTGCGCCACGCCTTCCTCTCGCTGCGCGTGATACGGCATATGGGGTACTTTGGCAGCATTGACATGACCAAGCCTCGGGACGATGTCTTTTGGGCGGACGAGCCCATCCGCCCAGATCGCGGAACGCTCAATAGCGAGGCCGAGTTCACCCAGGCCGTGATTGACAAGTATATGACCTACTGTGGCGAATCCTCGCCACAAAAGGCCGACTACTATCGTCGCGTCCTCCCAGCTGTGCTCCGGGGGACCAACGAGCCCGTCTTCACACACGATGACCTCCAGCGCAAGAACATCATGGTCCGTCCCGGAGGCAACATTGTCATCTTGGGCTGGGCCGCGTCCGGCTGGTATCCCTCCTACTGGGAGTACACCAAGACGATCCACCTCTGCAACTGGAAAGATGACTGGCACGAGTACGTTGGCGAGATGCTCCAAGAGTACCCTAGCCAGCATGCGTGGATGAGCACGCTGCGCACCGAGCTGTGGAGTCAAAGATTCGTCAGGTAGTTTGTTTATATGAGTTTTTCTAGGCGGGATATTGATACCGGGTGTTCGCAAACGAAGGGAATATGGAGTTGTCTACTTTTCTAATAGGATACAATTTGTAGTCATCAATTTGAAGCGACTCACGCTGCAAGTGTTGATTGGTGGGGCATGCTCAGAAGGATGCGCTGTCGGGGTCCACGTGACCACTTCAGACGAGGGATAATTTGGAGTCTATGGTTTTTATTTGTTTTTCTAGTTTTTATCTATTTTCAGTTTTTCAATTCATTTATTACGTCCGCGGCCGCACTGGATCCAGCATGCTTGGTTCAAGGCACATATCTTCTCGGAGACGTATGGGCCAGAATGGTGAAAGATGCATCAGCTTTGTATCGGGAGTGTTTCCCGTCCAGTTGCTGCTGCTATAGCCGAGTTCGTAATTTCCAGGGTAGCTCAACAACAGTGCCAGCTGGTGGACGCCGATATCCGAAGCAAGGAACTCCTTGACCCCCCTGCCGGCGTTGATGGGATAGCAGTCAATCCATGTGGCATATCCGAGTTGGTGTCCGGGGCGCTTACAACGCCAGCCAGCGCAAGGCACTTGGGTGAGAAGATTCAGAAGAATATATCTTGAGCGACGCTGAAAGGGACAGCCCAGTCACCCAGATGAGATCCCTCCAGGGCACAAGGCGCAGGCAGTGGTCGGAGCCATCCTCCTCGCCACGTCTTTCCGAGTCTGTAGACGTCCCCATCATGGGGTGGTTGTCGTGCTGCAGGTACGTGAGAGAGAAAGCATGCCAAGATTCCTTCAGCGTGTTGGCCCCGGAAGCAGCACGTTGCACAAGCCACTGTCAGCTTCTTCCTCATCTCTTCAGCCAGAGACTCGAAAACGCATGATTGGTCCAGGTCGCCTTCACTGATGCGATTGAGTCCCATCGTCGTTGTCTTCGCCGTCCTCGCTGCCATCGTCACTGCCCTTGACTCGATACCCCCGAGTACTTGTCTGAGGCTTCTGTGATGAAGAAAGGTGAGGTGACTGAGTTCTGCTTCTCCTGCCTGTGTCGCCCCGTCTAGCTACACGCCATCGCTGAAGCTTCTTCATCCTGCCTGTGTCTTGTTCACCATGGACTCATCCGAGAGATCAAAGAGCGAGATGACTTATCTCGTCTTGGCAATCGAAAAAGGTTCTCCTCGCAGAAGGAAGCCAACGGCGAGCACACGCAAGGAAGCTATCGCTTCTGCGCCACGGAAAGACGCCCGGCGCAGCTGGCAAGTTCGTCAAACACCACGTAGTCTTGGCTTCTCAATCTCTGCGAGAAGCGCGGCAGACAGACACTAAAAGACACTCGGTAAGTTTGAGTCAGTCATATCTTCGAGAATCCCAACTTACAGTGCGAGAGCGTAGCACTGGGCTCTCTTGGTCTTGTTTCCCCGCAGGCGAGAGCAGATCCTTGACAACTTCAGTGTCGGCTGGCAAAGATGAGACAATCATTTCCAGGTGTTGGAGTGAGACGGGTCAGCAAGGAAGTGAAAGTTATGCAGGACGTGGGCATGAATGCTAGGCCAGTATATATAAAGATGTTTAGGTGCGTAGATGCTGGAGGAAAAGACTTGCCAAGTTGGCTGAAGTTCAAGGGGTATTTATATTCGAAACATCGCACTGCCTCAAGACACGAACCCTATCTGACAGATCTCTCCCAAGACTCAGCAAAACAGAAGCATAGATTCCATCAGCTAATGACGCGCCTCGCAATATGCAACGTACCGGCGGTCAATCTCGCCATTGGCTTCCTACATGAGCCACCCATGTGATAAACAAACAAACGAAGCAACGACCCGAGGCAAACACACTCAAGATAGCTTCTTCTGCATCAGATCCGCCAACTCATCCAGCAGCTCCACAGTCTCAGCTGGGCTCGCAATCCAGGCCGTGGTACCGACGCTCCGAGCCTTGAAGTCATTGGAGCCAGCGCTCAAGAATTGATCGCCTACGTGCAGCGTATTCTCGCCGCGGATGGCGCCTCCGTTTTCCCTGATGCCGAACCACTGCTGGCAGACCGTGACTCCCCAGCTCTTGTCACCAATATCGACAAACACATCCCGTCCGCCGTTGAAGGCGCAGAACGGCACTCGCCGAGATTGGCTCACGACTGAGGGCGGGAGCGGCGGCGATGACGTGGGACGCTGTTTGGCCGGGTGGTCTTGGGTGGATCCGAGGCTGCTGAGCTCAAGAATACGCTGGACAACAAGAACCGTCTCTTCCAGACTCTCACGGGCGATACGGGATTCGGGTGTCTTGGGGATGATGCCAACGGCACGATCCTTGCGCATGATCAGTGCCGGCAGGTTCATGTTCTTGACACAGTCACGGAGGGCGGATTCTGCGACATCCAGCAGAGTGGTAATGTCGGCATCAGACCATGAGGCCATCTCGGGAGTCAGCCACTCGCCTCGGGGCACGGGAGCAAGTCGGTGAGGGGAGGAGGGTGAGAATTCAAACAGGTAGTTTGCCTCGCCTCCCATGATGATGATGTTCTGTTTCTGGATGGGGTCCAAGTCAGTCGACTCGGCAATGGCGTCAAGCAGACCATAGAGGCGCTCATAGTAACGCTCGGCGGCTGTGTACCCGGCGGCGGTGACGATGCCGATCTTGATATTCTTGCGAAGGAGGTCTGCAGGCTGTCAGATGGCGTTTGCAGCTCGTTGGGAATGCATCTTACCGAGGAGGCGGGGAATGACGGGGCTGGTCGGCTCGAGACTGCACCCGTCGTCGTACAGAGTAACGTCACCATCAAACGTGGCCAACTGGAGGGCGCCGTTGGTCACGGCCATGACCTGGGCCGAGTTTAGGATCTGGCGGACGTCATTGAAAGACGGAGCAACAAATCTCCTTGACGAGATGTACCGCTTCCTATCCTGGTACTTGAAGGCTGCTTCAAGGGGGAGACGGGTGAAGAAGGGACCGACTGTGGGCACCAGCATCCGCAGTTTGGACGGGAGCCGGTTATCGTTCTGCTGACGGGCGACTATTGACGGTTAGATACGTGGTGAGGCGGGCAGAGGGTGTGGTTCTCACTGTGGTCGTCAATCATGAGCTCGACATCACGCATAATCTCTGCATAACGGCGGTGAGACTCGTCGGCCATCTGGACGACGCTGGGGCCATCTCCAAAGACTCCGGTGGGCTGCGAGTAGAGGACAAAGGGGACTGCGAGGAGGCCTTTGACCCATTCTGTGGTCTGGTTAGCTGGGTGGTGAAAGGCGGTGATGGAGGTGATGATGGCAAGCTAGGGAGCGAGGTGATGGGTGGGTGAGAGATGGACAGGTATTGTTCGGATTATTTGTCTAGTAGTGAACATACCGATAAACTGATCTCTCCGGTGCGTCTTGAGGGCATCTGAGGATATCGTCAGTGTTTGTTTGTGTAATCATGGGTGAGGGGCCAGATAAGGGAGGAGGGGATGTTTATACATTCGACACGGTAACGGGTAGTCATGGCAGCGGTAGATAAGAGACAAGATAGACTAGGGATATTCGCTAAAATGGGGTATCAAGGACAAGAATGTCAAATATCAAAGATTATGTCAAAGAGAGGTTATAGAGATGAAGGTGAAGGTGAAGGTGGTAATGGAAGGTGCCAGGTGGTGAAGGGGGAGGGTGATTGAAGGAAGGTACGAAGGTGGTCATGTCCGTGTCCGGGTGACGCTCGGGAGCCGCCGTTAAGCGGGGAAGACCGACCCCACCGCTGTTGCCCCAAGCTAGACCATCCTCAGCCTCTGATTGGTTCGGAGCTATACCCTGCCCCTGCCAATCCGTGCTGCATTAGCATTAGCTGGCATTAGTTAGCATGATAAACTCGCTGCCGTCTTTCGTCATCGTCAGAGTCCAGCAGGGTTACCCTAGACGGACGAGTTGCCTCACTATTTCCATGTGTTTTTGGGGCGAATTGATGAATTACTCTTGTATTCAGGTGAAATATAGAGCGTCGAGCTTGGTTGGATTATTCCCGGGAATGTGCTACAGCTTCAACGACATGGTGGACAGTGCAACACCACTACTCACTCAACTCCATTACAAAGAAAGACATCGGCATGTGACCATGGCCTAGACCATTCGATACTTACCACGCCTCAGCTGAAATCATGGCCGAGCTCAACTATCAAACCGTTTTGGGATGAGCTACTGATGTATGTCTCATCTTCTCGTGCTAAACCATCTACAAGACTCATTCAACACGTCACCAAGTGCCGTAGCGAGAGTCGCTATGACGACCAAGATGGAATCAACCGTGTGCCCTTTAAGTACTGGCTATGGCCTTGTGCCGCCGGTCTTGTCCGTGAAGCTATCCAAGAACCGCCCAAGCTACAGTTCGACACCCTGACAACAAATATTAATCGAGATGGGCAATTGACACCAAAAAAAAAGAAAAAACATTTCCGAGCATTCTTCTTCATCTCCCCCCTAAACAATGAAGGCCCAGCTGGGAAGTCCTCTTCCGCCCGGCGACAAACATGTAAGCCAACACCAACAATCCCTCCCTCCCATGCTCATCGACTAACATACAAAGGCCGTCAGCGTCTATCTTCCAACATGGAAAGACACCCTAGGCTGGGCTCAAAGAGACCCTGAGCTTCTCGCCCAGCTGAAGACCGGATATCCTCGATTCTTCGTTCCCCTCATCGTCCGCGAACTTTCGGAGCGACTCCTAGACTGGGCAGCATCAAGAACAGATGCAGATGGGAAGATAGATGAGCTGGGGTCGTTGTTGGCCGAGCCTGGACGATCGGCCATGCTATTTTCTGCATGTCATCTGGCCAGCATGTGTCAAGCATATCTACAGCTTCACACAGAGCGTCCTGTTGTTGTACTGCAAATCGCCTTTGACGGCAGTATATACACCCCTAGCGCTCTCTCTTCAAAGACACCCCCATCCGACACTCGAGAAATCTGTGCCGTCGTATACCCTCAGCAACTGGCCGTCGAAGCCAAGGCCTTCTGGCAGCATACCGGCTATGGTATCTCGACTCGACGGGCAACCTACTGGCTGGAACACGCGCCCTTCCTGAACAACGACAAGGATAAACAGGCTGCCAATCTGCCAATGAAAGAGTCCCAAGACGCCAAAGTTATTCTTCAGAGACGAATTGGAGACTTGCTGAGCACAGAAACCAACAAGCTGGGAACAGACGCCGTTTTTCTATACCCAACTGGGATGTCTGCCATCAGCCATACCGCTGACGCCGTTCGATGTCTTCATGGAAGCAACAAGGAAACTTTGAGAGTTGCAGTATTCGGGTGAGTTGACATCCATACCAACACGCCCCTTTGTGCCAGCTCGACTCACCCTTTAACCCCAGCTTCCTCTACGTCGACACCTTCAAAGTCCTCAGCAAAGTCCACGGCTTCGACTGCAAACTCTACGGCCACGCGACCCTCCCCGACCTCGAGGCAGACTTGGCAGCGGGCATGAAACTCGACGCCCTCTATACCGAGTTCCCTGGAAACCCGCTCTTGGGTTCGGTCGACCTGGATAGACTGTACAGGCTGGCCAAAGACTATAATTTCTTATTCGTCGTGGACGATACTGTCGCCACTTCGGTCAATGTTGATCTTATCTCGTCCTGCGACTTGGTGTGTACGAGCCTGACAAAAATGTTCAGCGGTGCTTGCAACGTCATGGGTGGAATGAGTCGAGGCTCTTTACCACTATGCAGAGAAACCTGGAGGATATCTCTATCGATACATACTTCCCATTGGATATAATAGTCATGGAAGAAAACAGCGCCGACTTTGAAGAACGAGTCATTATCGCAAGCCGAAATGCAGAACGCATAGCAGACACGCTCCAGCACCATTCTTCGGTGGAACAAGTATATTACCCCAAGGGAAACCCAACACAAGACATATATGATCGGTATAAACGTCCCGAAGGGGGCTACGGCTATCTCCTCTCCATACGCTTCAAGAAACCAGAGGCCGCCATCGCCTTCCACGACGCGTTGGACGTGGCCAAGGGACCGAGTCTGGGGACAAACTTTACTCTCTGCTGCGCGTACGCTTTATTTGCGCACTACTCAGAGTTGGAATGGGCGGCTGAGTTTGGCGTCGTTGAGCATCTGGTTCGGATCAGTGTAGGTGTCGAGAGCCAGGAGTATCTGGGTGAGCTTGTTGGAAGAGCGTTGGCTGCAGCCGCCAAGGGCATGGCTGATGAAGGTAGTGTGATGAATGGGAAGCTGTGAGGTGTTGAAGAGCCTTGAGATTATTTATATAGACGTAAATGTTTACTGCTTCGCTCCCAACTTCAAGCCTCATTGCTTCTATGTATACCGTTCAGTCGGCGCCTCGTGCAACCCCCCAATCTGCCGACCTTGCGTCTGCTCAGGTTCTTCCTGCGGCTGCGTCTGCGGCTGATAATACGACTGATGACCAAGATGTTGATATGGATCAACCGAAGGACTCGAGACAGAAACAACCTCCTTGTCATCATCCGGCGATCTCGGCGTCTCCAAACCCCCACTACCTCGAAAGCGTCTCCAGAGCAAAAAGCCCAGCCCACAGAGTAATATCCCCCCGATCAAAGCTCCAACTGCAATACCAGTAATAGCACCATTTGAAAGGCCCTTTTCTCCATTCTCTTCTGCCTGTGACGTTGCCGCTGCCTTCTCGGCTGTCACACTGGGCGTGCGAGTTGTAAACGTCTTTGAGGCCGTCTTTGTCGCGCTCGTAGCCGTAGTTGAAGTTGTACTCGTTGTACTTGTCGTCTTGGGATCGGTAATGTTGAAATAGTGGCACGTTATGGGCGTGGCTGTACCCGCCGTGTCGAAGAGCTGGAAGAAGTAGACATTGCTCAAGGTTGGGTCGTGATCGACAGAGAAGCCGTCGTAGGTGACCTTCCAGGTATATCTCGTCGACTTTGTATTTCCTACACGAGATATCATCAGTATTGTCAGGTCTGATCAGCTCTAGAGTCAACTCACGAATGACTTCGGCATAGTACGACTTGTCTCCAAGGACCTTATCCACGTCTTGCTGCCATATCACAATGCTCGCCTCCTCAAAGTCCATCTCCCAGATCAGGTCAATCTCCTCCCCAAGCTCATAAACCGGGTCATCGCGATAATCTCGGTTCGGGCCTGGGCCAGGCGGTCGCTGAAAGACCGTCTCGCAGTGAACATATGCTGCAACGAGCAGAACAAGACCGAGTTGCCAAAAAGATCTCATCATGGCTCAGGATTTGGATCAACAACGAGAAGAATATGTCAAAGATCATCAGCCAAACATCCCATCCTCGGGGCAAGATCCATTTTATTAGCAATATCAAAGCTCATACCATATTCTCACTCTCCACCTTGTAAGCCTCTAGCTCGAGAAGCCATGCCCCGTGTCATTCAACTCTAGAAACATCAACCTTTATTTGGTAAGATTTCCTCTCGCTCGAGGTGACCCATCCCTGTCAACTCACACGGCCACCCGGCGCCACGCCCGAGAATGGGGCCAAACATGGTCAGCCAAGCCGTCATATTGGACGCCTTGTGCCTGGGGGCTTGACGCCGTTGGCGACGCTATCTTGGGCCGTTTCATCACTGCAGCCCAGAACGAGACATGCTCTGCTCTGGGAAATGAAGTGAGCTTACCACTCACTGTGACTGCCGTGCGTAGGATTCGAGGGAAGGATTCCGCCGGCAGGACCCGAGAGACCGCTCGTAGGGCTGACTCTGTCTTTTTTACCTTCACTCTGCCTTGCACGCACGAGGATGCAACTCTGACCGGGTATTTTCATTTCTTGATGCTCGTCGACACGAGGGCCTATATCACTTAAGTCTAGGCGTTGCCGCTGTCGCCATCAGCATTCGCGACTGTAATGTCTCCCAGAGTGCACAGTCGTTTACCATGATGATGATGGGGCCTGAGCCCCGAGGTTGGCCAGCATCAATCTGAAATCCAGACAGAGACAAGCAATCGAGTCTCGATACTTGAGTAAGGGATGGGTGCCAAAAGATGCACCGCCAAGAGGACGCGAGCCAGAGCGCGAGGGGGATGATGATCCAACAAGTTGCGTTGAGCTAGTGGCTTGATCGAGGATCAACATGTTATCAGAGAATCATGTTATAGTTAATCACCAGAGCCCACACAATATTGGAACTATACTTATTGGTTATTTGATATGCCCTTCTTCTGACTACAGATTCATCACCCAATCAATACGTAGTCGCAGCCTCCTCTTCTCCCCCCTACCCTCCCTACCTAGCCTAGGTTGCCATCATATCATGCATCGCCATATGCAACTCGCCCTCCACGCTCTTCTCCCCTCATGGGGATGGGATGGAATGCCTTGCCTTGCCTTGAAACGCACCTCATCCCCTCGCCCGCCACCTCCCGACCCCGAGGTCGACGACGTCTCTTTCCATCTCCCCGTGCCAATCATGCCCGCGGCACTCTTACTCTTTTGAAGGGGATCTCCAACAGCAGCAAGTGGGTTCATCGTTGTTTGCATCTTCTAAATCTCTTTCTTTTGCTTCGGGCTCAACTCACTCTCGTTCGTCTCTTCATCTCCGGGGAATCTTGACTCCTGCCCTGACGTGAAAGAGAATGGGGATATAAAAATAGGGGGGGGGTTAAACACAACAACTAAAAACACAACTAATAGCCTCGTCCGGCAGTCAGCCTTCTCCGCTTCTAGCTGGCACCACCGTTGGGAGCACCCGGGTTGGCTGCCATGACAGCCTGCTGCTGAGCTAGAAGCTGCGCCTGCTGCGTCGCGATCTCGTCCGCCTTGACCATGACGGTCTGGATAACGCTCTGGTCTTCGGCTGTGAGATGTCCGGCCAGGGTAGCGTAGAATTGAGGTTGCTCTTGTTGCATTTCTAAAATAGAGTTAGCACCTGGCTATCCTCCGGCCATCAAGGGTATACTCACTCATCAACGTGGCACGGAAGAGCTGGTAAGGCTCAACCTTGTCGAGAGGAGACTCGAGCAGGACAGTATCCTCCCCGAGATCATCCTCCTCAACGTCATCAATGGCTCGGCTAAACTTCTGAGCCTGTGCATGCATTCCATGTCAGTATTCCAAATCGCCACCCATGATTGTTGCAGAACATACCTCCTCGTTCAGGAAATTCAGGTAAGCAGTGCTCTCGTCCTTGGTCTCGGGCGTCTCGGTCGAAGGATCCTCCTCATCGGCGTTCCAGTTGACCTCGTCATCATCCCACTCATCTTCCTCACCATAGTCATACGAAGACTCGAGATGGATATCGTCCCGGAGGGCCTCTTCTCGGTCTATCATTTGTCAGTCCGTTACTCTAGTGTGATCATCCGTCCGAACTCACTCTTCTGGGCGGCCGGCAGTGTGCGGAAAAGCTCGGTTATACCCTGCAGCAACCTAGGCCAGCCAACCGACACACTAGCGGGTACCTGCTCATGGCCGAGGCTAAGAAGTGCAGAAACAGCCACGATGCAGAGCTTCTTGTCGTGAACACGGGTAAACGACGTCATGCTGCCAAACCAGAGGCTGAAGAAGCGGTTTGTCCATCCCTTGTTCTCGAGAACCTGGAGAGTCAGGAGAGGGTTGTAGTAGATCGAGTTGATAACCATCTCCATAAGGTGAATACGGTAACTCTTGACCTTGACATCCTGGTTGGCCAGGATGTTCATGGCCATGTTGATGAAGCCCTCGACGCAAGAGTCGATCTGTCCCCGAAGACTAAGCATCATGGCCTCGGCAAGCTTGCAGGCGCATATCCTCTCAACTCCACCCTGGATGCTCTCAGTGAACATGTCAGCAACCATTGAGTAGAGGGCCTGGGTGTACTCGGGCTTCTGGGCCAGTTGGGGAGCGCCAAACTGCACAAAGTTGTCCAGAGCAGGGAGCATGTCTTCCAGGTAGTACTCGGCACCAGCCTTGAAGGTGGTGTGGATAAGCTCGAACGCCTGCCACATGGTAGGCGAAATTGACTTGGCAGCGAAGGTGCAGCTATCGATAATCTCAAACACCTCGTTGTACAGATCTAGTCGAGTCAGTTAATGCATCCTGTTGGGGGGACATGCCAATACGTACCATATAGCTTGTTCTCCAGGGTAACCTTGATGACTGGCATGAGGACAGCCTCAATGTGAAGGAGGACATCCGGGGTGCTCTCCAGGGTGAGGATCAAGGTACCAATGGTCTGCAGAACACCAAGGGCAGTGATGCTCTTGTCGTCGTACTCGTTGTAAAGCTCGCCATCGTCGCCAACCTTGCTCTCCTTTTCGAGGAGCTCACGCACAATTCGCATATAGGTGTCTCGAAGCTGCTCACTAAGCGCGACGGCGAAGGGGGTGAGCTCGGTAGCAAAGACCTCGACGAAATCCTCCATGACGTTGGCCAGAGCATCGATGTCGGCCTCGTTGGCAAGCTTGAGCAGCTGCTGCATAATGGTAGGGATGTTCTGCTGCATGCTGGTTCGGATAACATCGTGGCGGATAAGAGGCTGAAGGGCGAGCGCGGCAGTAACACGAACGGGCAGAGCAGGGTCAGCCATGCAGTCCAGGATGTGTCGGTAGATGGTCAAGAGGTTGTTCTGGTCCTGGAAGTTGAGCTGCTCAAACTTCTCGATGGTGTCGCAAGCCCTCGCACGGAGGTAACCCTGGCGGCTCGAGAAGTCGGGGAACACAAAGCGAACCAGGAAATATTCCACCTCGTCCGCAATGGGACTCTTCTTGCTTAGGATGACGGGAGCCAGGGTGGCAATCATGCGCAGAGCACCCTCCTTGGCGATGTGGTTCTTCTTGTCATCCGGGGCGGCCTCGTATTCGGTGACAACGACGTTGACGAACTTGAGGATCTCGAAAACCTCCTTTCGGCGGTTCTTTGTCAGGTTGACGAGGAAGTTGGTGGCGGCAACATCGGGGGCCGACGCCTCCTCGAAGTAGTTGAGCTTTCGGTGAAGATACTCGTCGGGCTCCTCCTCGAACTGCTCAATGTCCTCCTCGGTGAGACAGAGGACGGGGAAGACGAAGTGAGTAACGAGGTTGGTCAGATGCGCCTTCAGGTGAGTCCACATCTCCTTGGGTCGTACCGACTCGTCGAGGAAAACGAGGGTGTAAGACAAGCAGGGTCGACTGAGCCAAATGGTCTTGGCAACCCACTTCTCAATCTCCTGGAGGTAGTGCTTGAGGATCTCGGGAGCGATGTTGGCGATGAAATCCTTGGCGAACTGGAGGGCCTCGTCACCCTTGCCGGGGCTCGCGGGATTGCCGTGTCTTGGGAAACGTCAGTTACATTGCAGGCCATGGGAAAGCGAGCGCAATCATACCGAATGAACAGCCGGTTCAGGTTAAAGTACGCCCACTTCTTGGCCTTCCACCAGTGATGCTTCTCGCGCTCGATCTGGTCGCCCTGGAGAGCATTGGCGGGACAGGCCTTGGCCACGGTGTGGAGGAAAACGGTGCACCAGGCAATGTTGACGTCGCGCTGTCGCAGGAAGGGCGAAAGTTCCAACTGTAATCACGGTTAGCCCACGCTCTTTCATGATACAAGGGCATTGTCCGAGAAATCGCACCCAAGTCGCATGCTTGTAGGCCTTCAATGCCAGGTGAAGCATCTCGCCAGCCTCATCGCTCTCCTGGTTCACCAACTCGTCGCAGATGGCCAGCAGACGGGGGAAGCTGGCCTCGACAATCTTGTCAAAGTGTTGCCTGTCGTCGCTGTCTGTCGACTTGTATCTAAAAGCGCGGCAGATGGCCAGCAAACATTGCAGGCCAGCGAGGACGGAACCGGGGTTATTTGTGTTGAGGAGCTCGAGGGTGAAGTCCATGAACCGCGGCCAGCGGGCAGGGAAATCATATTGGAGGATTCGCTGGAGGACGGGGATGAGCTGCTGGCGGACGAGGCCCTCGGAGGCAGCGAGAATCGGCAGGAGGCGGTCTCGCACGCGAGCCTTCTCATCTTCGGGGATGATGGCAGCGGGGGGCTCGGTGGAGTACCCCTCGTTGTTGTACCATGTCCGATTGACACGGTTCTTGACGTAGATGACGGCTGGGAGGAGTTTGTCAGGATTGAACTTGGGCAGGGAGCCACAAGGATGCGGCGGTATGGAGAGGGGACGGAGGATTGGATCAAAACATACTCGAGAGCCGAACACTGCCGTCTTGCTCAGCCTGAAGAATGTCGAGCAGGCATTCCAGGAAGCCGGGCTGCTCTTCAATCTAGACGATGGAACGGTCCAAGTCAGCACGCAAGGTCTCTATTTTCCCCCCAAGATCGCAGAACGGCGCAAAAGGCGGGCAGCTGCAAAGCGGTCGACGCAGAGCAAACACAGAGCATCAAGGGAGAGCGTCGAGGGAAACGAATCTCCATCGCCCGGGCGACAAGCCGGGCGGGCACGGCAGGCATCCAACGGGTGAAGAAGCACAAGCCGTCCCTCGAGGGCCGTACGCAAACGCGGGACGGACGCAAAGACGCACCTGTTTTAGTTGAAGCTCAGAGCGTCTCCGGTTGTCGGCATCAGGGTCCAAGCTAGCGGCGAGCAAGGACCTCACAGCGGCGATATCCATGATGCAGTGGATATGGAAGAAGTCGACGTCGAGGCCGAGGAGGATGGGGGAGGGAGGAAGGGTGGAAGACAGGCGGCGGAGAAAAGAGGCGGAATCAGGATCTGTCAAGTCTGGATCAGGATGGCGAGCGGCGGATGGCGGGGCATCGAGAGACGACCCAAGAGAGACCCAGAGGAAGGGGGAAAAAAGACTCCAGCTAGTTAGTCCACAGTCTCGAGAGGCTCACGGGCCACGGTGTGATGCAGGTTTCAAGGTCCGAGTGTTTTCCCCTTGGAAAGCTTCAGCGGCAGCAGCTCTTTTTGTCGTGCCCGAAATATTAGGTCCCGATGGACGTTGCCAGAGGCCCAAAAAGCTGCAGCAGGTATGGAGGTAGGCAAGTAGGTGGTAGTCGGTGGGAGTAGGTACCAAGGACCGTGTGCGAGTGTGCGCAGAGCAAAAGGCAAGGCCAGGCCCAGGGGTTGGGGGAGAAAGAGATGGGAGATGGAAGATATGATTGGGACCGAGTAGGGCTGCGGGCGGGTTGTGTGGGACGCAATTCGGTCGCTCGGCGGCGGAAGCTGGAGACGGCGGCGGGACGGAGGAACCAAGAAGAAAAAAAAAGATCAAGTAAAAAAACACACACACACACACACACACAAGCCTGACGCACACACACACTTTTCCACAGTTGGCCCAAAAGGCTTGTCTGTCTGTTCTGTGGGGGGATAGACGATAATAACGTGGAGTGGTGTTTTTGAAGATGAAAAAGTAATGAAAAAAAAGAAAAGAAAAAAGTGAAGCCTCAAAATGTTGAGACCCAGTAAGAGGCAGCTACGAGGGTGATGGATGATAATGGTGATAATGATGCAGGCTTGTCATTGGGCTACGAGGAAGGTGGAAGGGACGGACGGGGGACACACATGGACACGGCTGACAGCGTCAACCCGTCGCGATGCCAGATGCAGCGGAATGCGGCAGCAGCAGGAACAGGCAAGGCAGGCTGGCAGGCTGGCAGGCAGGAGCACCGGCATCCATGGCAGTCAGTCACAATCAACAGTCAACAGTCAACAGCGCAGACAGGGCAGGAGCGATGGACGGTGACTAGCGGCGCCAAGGCAGGAGCGGCTGGGAAATAGATCCAAGCAGAATGTGCCACTCAATGCAAGGGTTTTTTCTTCCAGTCAAGGACAAGAGTCGAGTCAGGCACACCCATTGGAAAGAAAATTCTAGACAGGTACGGAGGAGGTACTTGGAGGGATGCCCAATATTACCCGCCCCAAGCAGGTACATACCGCATCGAGCACGAGTCTACCACGAGAAAAGCACGAGCAATGCACGGGTCACCCATGGATGGCATCCAATCCATCCTATGGCCGATCGCTCTACTACGTAGGGGCCTCATTTTAGGGGCTTGGTGCTCTAGTGGACGACGAGGGGTTGCGAGCCTCGGCGCGCCTTTCCCCAGAGGACGGCGGTGCCCTACCTGAGGTGGACAGCTACAGGGCCTAAAGTAGTCCCCTAATTATTAATTAGCTTCAGCTGAGGGGGATGGAGCCCGCCCAGTGACAGAAGGGGTGGGTGGCAGCGAGTTAATGTTTGCTGTCTGTCACCGACTCTTGCGGATAATCTCCGGTTATAGTATTGAATGCATAAAGTGAAGCAAAAGCCAAAATAACAAGAGAAAGCATGAACCCAGAAGAGAAAGAGCAAGAGAGAAGAAAAAAAACAGAAAAAACTCGTCGAGTCCAGTCAAATCGCAGGGTCCAACACCACAAAACATGTGCATGACCCCACCAAGGATGGATGCGTGTTTGCTCACCGCCTTTGGCTTAGACGGAAAAACTCCAAGTGGTCAGTCAGCATCTCCTTGAGCCGTGCTCGACCTCTGTCTCGTCATTCCGGGGTCAGAGTATGCTGACTTTGCAATTGGAGATGCCTATTTTACTATCGAGTATTTCATAATGACACGCAATCTTACTGTAACGAGGTGCATAGCATGACTTTGTTTTGGTGACTCTGTCGGGGCCCACATACATTTCCCCGTAAATAGGTAGGTACCCATGATGCATGAACCTTTGCCATATGGAACTTCACGGGTTCCAATGTCAGCCCAAAGTATAGCAAGCCATGTATGTATGACATGAACACAGCACCTCTCTGAACCCTGTGTAACCACATCTCTCGCAGTATCATCCGGGTCGAAGATACATAACTCCACTCACCAGACGCCCAAGTCTCCATGTCTCTCTCGTCTTCTTCATGCTGCATGGTCTTTGTGATTTGGCAATCAAACCGTAACCACATTGTCTCCATGCCTTTGTTTCCCTCCAAATTTAGAGAGGCCTCGAGGCTGTTGGCCAGGGCTTGGCCCTAGAAACTCTCGATGGCCGTTGTGTTATCGCAAGAGGATCCCCGTGATGCCGGCTCTGGCCCGCAGTCGGCAGGCTACAGAGAATACTCGACGACACGCTCAATCGAGTCGACAAAGAAGGACTCGACAAGGGATATATAAAAATATCCCCCGCTGTATATTTGAGGAATTGTCGTGTCGTGTCGTGGACGGCAGCTATCTCGGGTCTCGTGGATGTGCAACGGCCAGTTCTTGAGGTTGGTCAACTTCAAATCCATGGCTGGCGGTTATCCTTGAGAAATCCTCCTTGTAACCATTTGATATGATAAGCATTAGTCAATCAAGAGGCCTGTATATGACCCAGCCAGGCCGATGCCCTGCTGCAAGCTTGTTCCAGGAGCGCCCGCCCGCCACCGTCTCCTGCGAGCCTTCATGCCGCAACGAACAATAAGCAAAGACTCCAAGAAGAGTGGCAAGGAAATCAAGTTCACCCCTGACTTTCTCCGTCTCGCCAACCGCTGGCGTGGTGCCCTTGAGTATCCGGATATCTCGCACCCGGGGCTCGATAAATCCTGTTGAGTGTAAATATGGGAAGGTAATCGATTCAAACTAGTTGTGTGTGACCATGTCCGTTAGTTCCTCACCTTATATAGTCACCATATCAAAATCCTCCCCTCCCACCCACTCACCAGATTTGTCAGTCTCGATGATGGAGTAATCGCGTGGCGACGTAAAAACTGGCGGCAGACTCGTCTAGTCCCTAAAGACCAAGCAGTCCTGGTAGCACGACCGCCACCAGTCTAGCCGTCCTCCCAATGATATCACAAGAATATCCTCAGGGGCCATATCAAGAGGTGTAAATGCCATCTCGGCCACGTACGGGCAAGCATCATCTGTCCGGACATCGTTGTGCTTAAAGCCTAGCCACATCGTCTCCCGATCAGCAGTGATATAAACCGGTTCTTGGAGCCCGTCGAGGCGGACTTCGCCCAAGCTTTCGCGGTGAGCGCCGGCGTAAGTCAGAAGCATGCCCGAGGGCGGATATCCCCAACGTCACTTTGACCTTTTGGTTTAGGACTCTCAAATGCCAGATGGCTGATGCCATATAGCATCCAGCACTGGAAGAAGGCGCAGCTGGGCTCACACTGGGTTGGCAACCAGCGTCCAGGTAACGCCGCCATAGAAGCTGGTAGACTGGCACGAGACGCCTTCTCCCAGACATCAGTGATGACTTCACCGTCATCCACAGGCATGTACAACCAAGCAGTATCGTCATCAGGTTCTGTATCGTACATGCCTGTGTCATGCCAAGTCTCATGGACGTGGATACTGACACTCCCGCCAGGCCCGAGATGCAGGCAGAGTAACCCACGACGCTACGTCCATTGCAGATAAAGGAATGCATGGCGAGAGGTGACCTATATGGCTTGTCCGAGTACATCTCAGAGAGTAATGGCTTGCAGGCTGGCTGATGGGGAACTGGCCATGCCGTCTCGTCACAATAGCAGCCGCACTGCTCGCCAAGTTCTCAAGGGACCCAACAGCCTTTGATTATGGGAGCGGATGTTTGGCACACCAATTTAGCTATTTGACGCACCTTTATTCTTATACCTTAGCATAGGTAAGGATAGTAAATCTTAAATAGAGACCTTAATAAATCTATATAAGGATTTAATAAATAATTAGTAAAGAATCTATCTTATATTAGATTATTCCCCCTTATTCTAAATAATAGTATTATATCTTAAGGTAACAAGAAACTGATAATAATAATCTGAGGATACCAGCTTAGTTAAGTAGTGTGCCAAATAGCCAAGTTGGTGTGCCAGATTATCCACTCCCATGACTATGCCATAGCCCAGCCAACGGACCTTGACTTCCTGGTTCAAGTCAGCCGACAATACCTATCTCTATCATGCAGTGAGAGCTTGCGTCGAACTTTGTATACAGGCGAGGATCCTGGTGATTGATGGCAGTTGTCCTCCACCAAATGCCTGGAACTTCATCCACTTAGTCGGTTGGCTCTGAAGAGTGTGCAAAGGCAACCCCGACAACGTCGAGGTGATTCTGTGCCGTGTGCACGACATCGGCAATCTTACCATCTTGAGGGGAGTAGATGGCCTCGTTGTGCAAGTAATCCTTCTGGTTGGACAATGACGCAACGTACCTGACACTTTGAAACTCGATGAAGCGCCCCCAGATGGGGCCTGAGGTGATAAAAGAAGGCCATGTTATTTCGTCGGGAAGTAGAGATGCCTCCGTTGACAGGGTCAAGTACTCAGGGAGAAGGCTCTCGGCCATCATAAACATCGCATTAGTGAGGCCGGCCAGCTCTCAACCTTTCTCAGCAGCTTGAGAAGCCCAATCGGAGAGACCGTCCACGAGAGACTTGCCCATTCCAGCCTGGGTTTCTCGTGTATCGGCAAAGGCTCGAAACCAGGCGTGAGGGCCTCGATCAGGCCCTGGACTGAGGTTGGGGCTATAAGCCGGAGGCAGTCTTGGTGAAGGGCGAGCAGGAGCATCTCTGACTGGAAACGGAACATCCGATTCCTTCCATCGTAGCGTTGAAATCGTTTGCCGCTCTGGGGATGGATGCGCACGACGTCGTCGTACCAGACATCATCGTCCATCATATCGGGGGCGTTTATCGAGATCTCCTCGCCTTCGG
The DNA here is from genome assembly GCA_013623515.1 of Fusarium illudens. Lineage (NCBI taxonomy): Eukaryota > Fungi > Ascomycota > Sordariomycetes > Hypocreales > Nectriaceae > Fusarium > Fusarium illudens. The sequence goes on from JABFEX010000396.1 coordinate 18,567, forward strand.
CCAAGACGAGACGGCAGAGGATGCACCGATCAAGGAAGTCGTTGGCATATGGCACCGCCATGATGGGTGTGGCTATCTAGAGAAAGGCAAAGAGGCACTTGTTAATTGCGATGAAGAGCTGCCATGGTTGAGGGGGTGGAACAAGGGCCGATGTCTGCCTACCTATCCCTATCAGATCGTCAGTCCAATGACATGGGAAACATCGCCATAGGCTAAAGAGGATAGATGATGAACATTGTCGAGATGGAAGCTGCTGTAGACTTGTGGTCAATTTAAGTGAATATACTTGAAGCAGCATGGCCAGAGTTGGTGCCCGCTTGGGCGCGACAAGAGGATAGTGCAAATCCAATGTCTTGGGTTGCAGCCGCATCATGGATGTGTCTGAACGATGACATCCATATGACACGACCAACAGCTTGAAAACAAGCTCAGGTACCGACAGTTTTGAATGAAATCAGACTGGGGCATAAATGGGAGAGAGAGAGAGAGAGAGAGAGAGAGTGAGAGGGAGGATGAAGTCGAGAGTGAGCCCACTTGAGCCAAGCATGTCTCAGTCAAAAACTAGGGTCCCTTCCCTCCAACTCAACGTCTCCAGACAAACAAAGCTCTCTGCAGCGGCGGACTTTTGGATCCCTTGGACGCCGGTTGTTGTGGCCCCCCATGTCAGCCATTCAGATTCAGCTGCAGCCGTGACGGCCTCTATTCCCAGTTGAGCCATGCTAAGCATGCAACTTTCGGGCGTCTATCGAAGGCTGCTTGACAATTCGCCGCCTCCCATAGGCCGCCGGGGTGTCAGAGCTCGCCAACAGAGGAATCTGAGACCTCATCTGCCAGTGGGCGTAAGCCATGTGCTCGACACTGCAGAAGTTGTGCCACATCGTGCGCCGCCATGGAGATACGGTCGCATCCATTTTGGCACAGTCAGCGGTGCTTCCCGGTGGCTGGCATGACACGGAGGTCAAAGAGGTGACCAGTTGTCGTACGTGAAGCGTCGTCTTCCCCTCTTCTCTCTCCTCTATCTCTCTCTTGAATCCCTCTCGACTCTGCTTCTCATCAAGCAAGCAGCCATGGCAGATCAAGCGTCCGAACAGCTCGCCAAGGGAACATACGCTCCCTCCCGGCCTGGTGACATTCGAGGCCCATGCCCACTCATCAACAGTCTCGCAAACCATGGCTACCTCCCCCGCGACGGACGCAACGTGCGTCGTGAAGAGGTCCTGGCCGGGATGGATGCTGTCGGTCTGTCCAAGGCCCTCGCCGCCGTCTTTGCCAACCCCATCTTCAACCAGCGCGCTCCGTCAAAGTTCCACAATGACCCTGCTCCTCAGCAGCGAACGTTTCTGCAGGGCGTCTGGCGCACGATCCGCGACCCGTGGTCTCTTTTTGGAAAGTTTGGCATGCGGATGCCCGGGCAGGAGGATGCCGAGGGTCAGAGGGTTCTGAATCTGGACCAGCTCGCTCTGCCCAACGTCGTGGAGCACGACATCTCTCTTACACGACGCGATCACCAGCAAGGCGACAACCGGACCCCTCAGAAGGATCTCATAGAGGATCTTCTCGCTTCTTCAAAGAACGGCAAGACGATCACGGCGCAGGACCTCGGCGAGCTGCGCAAGAGGCGTATCGTGAAGCAAGAGGCCGACAACCCGGGGTGTCAGTATGGAGCTGCCGAGCATGACCTCTCGTGTGCCGAGATTGCGCTCGTGCTCAACGTTATTGGAAACGGCAGTGAGATTCCGTGCGAATACGCCAAGGCCTTCTTCATGGAGGAGAGGCTGCCGATCGAGGAGGGGTGGAAGACGAGGACGTGGTGGAAGTTTGGAGTGATTGGGCTGGTTACGGCCAAAAACAAGATTAAGAAGCTGATTGGTCTGGAGTACTGAGTGATGGGTTTAATGATGTTGTTTTGTCCTGGGTGGTTAATAAATGAATGAATGAGGTTGTGTTTCCAGTTCCATGTGAGTGCCGGTTCCATGTGATGCGCTGTTCCATGAGCATCCGTGTCTCCTTCTCACTATCTCGGTCAAGGTTGAAGCAATCCATCTGATCCATCTCATGCCGGCGGCCGCTTGAGGGCTCAAGAGCGGGGAATGAAAGAAAGGTAGGTGCCACTAACTTGCCTGGGTAGATACTTGAGGCAAGCACGGGTCGGAAACGAGACGGGAAGCTGCAGTTACACCAGAGTGTGCGTGGCTCCTTCCCATCCGGGGAACCAGTGCTGCAAGATGCAGCCGGCCTATATGAGGCAACTGCATAAGTCGATGCCTTGCAGCCAAGTTCTCCTGCCTCGCCAATAATTGGTTCCTCTTGTATCTCCCATCATGATCTCTCTCTCTCTCCTCCATCTCCATCCCCCTCACTTCGAATACCTAGTCGACAACAACACATCTACCGCCATGTTTCAAAGACTCGTATTTCTTATCTACAACGTCAGTCACATCCAGTTCAGATGGCATCCGGATACTGTGGTTGGGTCGTCTGGTTGGCTGCAGCGCCACAACTCCAAGACATGCACAAACAGCTCTTCGCATCCAATCCCTTCCCATCCTCAACAGCACGGATAACCAACCCATCTCCAGTCCCATCTGACGTGTTCGTCAACGTCTCGGCATTCTCGACAAAACTTGCTCATGCTTGATTGCACCTACGCAGCCACCCGTCTCTGTCTGTCATTCTGACTGACAAACGGCTCAAACCGCCTTCTCCGTGCAGAGGCATCCATCCCAACCTCCCCTGCAGGGCTGCCCACAGGCTCCGCGCTTCGACACTGTTGCACATGTGCTCCCATCACGCCAATATGCGCCCTTATGCCTGCAGAATCTCTCCATGTCCGGGATAGGGCTCATGCTGGTAATCTATCCGAGCACCTGCAGAACGTCCCTGAGGTCACGCCCTGATTCATACAGCCTCTGTGTAACGAATCCATGAGGGAGAAATCCCGCCCAGTGTGCAAGATCGCGTCCTCTCAATACCTCACTGATGTCATAGCGAGGCCCCAACGAGATGGAAAGAGACTGACAGTTCCTGGGAGACGAAGCCAACGAGCTCAAGTATCAAGCATGACCAATACCCGCCATGCTCGTCTCCTTTACCGCCTCATTTCACTCGACCACAACTTCGGCCCCCCACGGACCTCCCGATGAGCACCGTATACACCGTTCCGTTTGCTCCCCCAAGGCCAGGCCCAATTTCAACACTGTACTCAACAGAACCATCGGAGATCGGGGCCAAAACAAGGAGGCATCCCGGGCAACCACGGCTGCACACGTTAGTTCACGGGCACCTACAGGCTCCGAAACCTAGTCCCGTATGGCACCAGGCTTGCGAGCCGAGGCCAGCCATGGCCACGGCCGCAGTTGTTGTGATATCAACCGAGTCGTGCAGGCCATTCGGGTGAGCCCGTCGCGGAATCGACTAGCTATCTTTGGAGTTGTCGTGTTCTCGTTGGTACCACCTGGATATCCCAGAGTTGCTTCACCAATGACTATATCTAGGGCTTGCCCCCTCTTCTCTCATGAACTCTTCGTCCTCTGCCCGAGAACCAACGACAAGGCAGAAACACACGAATCTACTGACCGCAACCACCATCACCATGATGTTTTCTGCCGATTCTTCTTCCTCCGGTACCACTCCCTCCACTTCACCAACTCTCTCCTCAGCGTCTCTCTTGTCTACTCCCTCCACCTCCACTTCGCAGGCTGAACCAGAGCCAACCCCTTTCCAGGTCTTCCATGTCGAAGCTCCCCGCGATCATCATAAGCTCTTTGTTTCAACCGGTCCTCAGCCGGCCCTCGGATTCTTCTTTTATGTCGTGCATCTTCCCAGCCTCCCCCAGCCCATGATGGTCCCTGTGACCGATGCTGTCAGTTCCATCCAGCAACTAGCCACGGTCCACGACAGCAAACCAGTCGGTTCAATCGCCGCTCATGACATGAACCGTCTCCGTACCCTCATTGACGGCATGGGCGTGCCCTATTGCCCCACGGATTCTGACCCTCCGAATGAAGCCCTTCGCCGCGCTGAGCGTTGGGTCCGCGATGTCATCAATTTGCTTCTCGAGGATGGCGTCCTTGAGCCACCACCGCCTCCTCGACCTACTCACCAGCTCCCAAGGCATCATCACACGGCACATTGTATCCACCAGCGCCTTCACTCACACCATCCGTACCGGCGTCGTGGGCGTCGCCCGCTCTTAACCAACCCATTGATGAACCCTTCGCCCCCATCCCGCGACCGCTGAAGACGACTGTCGACGAGAAGGATTGAGGTGAGGACATGGGAGCAGAGAGGTTGGATGAGAAGCTGTGTCATTGAATTCAGGTATGTGATGGATGATGAGATGTGAATATGACGGACTGGTTTACTCAATGGGGATGGACTTTAATGCGACTTGGATGGAATGATGAGACGAATGAATGGGCTCCATGGTTGTTCACCATGTTGCCAACGCTTTGTATTCCAATGACAGACAGACTTTTGCAATGCACAATATCAAGTACTCGAGCCAAGCCAAGACGCAATCTCAAGACAACAACAGACACACATAAACACAAATACACCACTCCATCCACACAAGACGGATAGATTCCCACCATAAACTCCATTCGTCCAGTCCTGACCATGGCCAAAAGACAAGAACCACGATTAAAAGATGACGACCAAGAAAAACAACAACAAAAGGTCCAGACAAGAAATATCGACGGATCCCAAGGTCAGAGAAAGCCAGATAATGAAACAAGACCGAATGGAAGCCAATCAATCACCAGAGTCCACGAAAATCCCCATACCCATGAGCTAACCACATAAACATTCGTCATTCAAGAAATGAAAAGGACCCAAGCATCCGCATCGTCAAAACCAGGTGTGTCTCGGGCCCAGATTAAAAGAATTTCCAGTATCGTTGGTGTATACACTTGATTGTTGGACCAGGTAGGTTGTCGTCCACACTTGAGATCCAAGGGTGGTGCCACTATCGAAAGGCTTGAAAAGGACGTCGCGAGTACCGGATTAAACCAACATGTCGAAGTGTCACAGTTGCCATGGTCTCCAAACGATGTAGCAAGCAAGTTGACGCGTCTCAGGAAGCAAGTCCTCAGGGGTTGGCCCAATGGTGCAAGACCGGGCTGAATTCCGCAGAATGCAGATAGCAACGATGGCGACAAATGCCGCAGACAGAAGCAATATGCAGTCCGATGATTATTCAGACGGAAAAAGAGTCCAAGTTGAAGGTGGGGTTTGAAGTCACCATGTTTGCACATTACCTTGACTCCTTTGCAATGCCTTGCTGGTCATCATTTTTTTGTTTGGTTTCCCAAGCTCCTCAATGCGGTTGCAGTTGAGAGCGAGTATCGTCGGTGACGAACGAGAACCAGCCTCGGTTGAGGTCAAGGTTGTCCAAAGGGAACAAGAGGCCAATAGCAAAGCGAAGTGATGCTCAAAGGGGCGAACGGGATGAAGAGAGGGTGTGGTCCTGAGGATGGTCCTTATCCATTGGAGGCTGGAAAGCGGGCGGTTGTCAAGCTTGACTTGATCCAGAGAGATCCCGAGTCCATGTCCAGGAAGTGGAAGTAGAAGTGACGCCTAGCTGGAGAGTCAAGTCTGTCGAGTCAGTTTCTCTGTTGGTTCATCAAGCTGAGATGTCAAGAAAGAGTTCGAAACAAAGTCCATGGTGAGATCCATCAATGGAAGAGGTAAAATGAGGGAGCAGGAGAGGGAGGGAGCAAAAGAGATCCTTTGAGAGAGGGTTGGCTAATATATACAAGCTCTTGTTCGAACTCACCTTGCTGTCCGGGTTCCGGCCTCTGCCAATCTATTATTTCTTTTTCAAAAAAACACCGCGTCTCGACGATGGGTCACATCGAAGAATCCGGGGAGCCAAAGACATTGGAGGGAGGAAAGGAGCAAGAACCAGCCAGATCCAGGAAGCGACGAAAACACAAAATACTCCCACTCGAGGCGGATCCGGACAGCAAGGTCAAGTCATGACATGACATGCGTGTGCATGTATGCATCATGACAGCGTAACACCACCCACGCAAGTTCCACCTGGTCGAGGGATGGCCCCCCTTCCTTTTTCCCACCCAGCGCCGTATCCAGTGTAAAACGTATGCAGCATGTCTCATCCGTGTGGCAAGGAAAATAACGGTGCGTAAGTCGATGAGGTCGTCATCCAGGGCAGGTCCATCCATAATGCAAAGGTCGTGATCAAGAAAAGATGTCAAAAAAAGCTCCAAAGGTATGCGTCTCCAGGTCAAGGTCAGGCCAGGCAGGTCAGGTCCAGGCAGGTCAGGTCCGGCTCGTAGTTCCAGGGAATCATCGATAGCAAACAGCAGTTGGTATATCCAGGGAGAAAGGGGGAGGGGGAGGGTATATCGACTCCAGGTAGGTATCCGGGTTTTATGGACGACAAGCAAAGTCTCCAAAAACAAGAGGATGCGGCAATTAGGAGGGTAAAACCGTTCCGGTGGGAGAACTCCAGTGCCGAGATGCAAACTTGCAAGCTCAACGGCGGCAACCAGCCAGAGAAAGAAAAATCTGGAACCTCTGAGGTTGGGATCACATCCGGTAGAAACAGAAAAGAGAGGGACGAAAGTGTCGATCCAAGTGGGAAAAGCCGAACTCCAATTTGACCCGGTCATTATGCAGAAATCATCACACACTCGCGAGGACGTCGGAGCGCCTCGGCAAGCTCAGGTAAGGGGGAGGGGGAGATTCCGGCCTCGGTCCTCCGGGGAGAGAGAAGGGCGCCTTTTACCGGCGGCTGGCGCGGTGGTGTCGGTCTGAAGCGTGCCTGTCGCTTTCCCGTTCACTACGTCGGGTGCTGGTGGAACCACTGGTATTTGTTTGAGTATTTGTTGGGGTCGCGGAAGCGCGAGCACGGGGAGTTTCATCATACTGTGGTGCCTGGGCTGTGTATGCTTGTGTCGATTGGCCTGCTGGAAGACGCTCGAGAATCAGTATTGTGCTCTCTAGGGGATTGGGCGGATGGGTATGCCTATGCTATACGCACCACGACCATAGAAGGGATCCTGGGGCTGCATCGTCGCGTACGACGAGGCAGCCGCAGGAGGAACCTGACCTGAGTATGGGTAAGGAGCAGCGACGGCGGGATAACCCGCTTGCGTGGGTGCGGCAGTGGCATAGGCAGCCTGCTGGGCAGCGGCGGCTGAGGTGGCCATCTGGTTAGCATACGGGTCACTGGCGTATCCCCTCTGGCTGCTGCGGTTCGCCCCCATGGCCATGTAGGTATCCTGGGCCGTCTGGTAGGCCTGGTTCAAGACGGAGCCGCTCGCGGGAGCAGCGCCGTATCTGGCGTCCGTAGGAGGGGGAGACTGCTGGGTCTGAGGGTAGCCGCCATACGCACCACTACTTGTGGTGCCATAGGCCTGGGGGTAAGAGCCGGCGGCACCAGTGTAACCGGGAGCGCCCGTTCCTGGGTACCTGGGGTTATCAAAGCCCGCATCACGAGCGTAGGGGTCGGCCTGGTAGGGACCTTCGGTCGGGCCGTGGTGCTGGCGCGACTGATGCGTCTCCGAGTGGCGGTACTGCACTAGAGGTGAGTTAGATGAGTGTCTCGGCGGAACGCCAGTGGCATTTCTCGAGGTATGGATACCTCCGGAGGTGTTGCGAGACGTCTGCGCCCGCCTTTCACTATCCCAACGAGCTGAGTCTGCCTTGAGATCCTCAATCATGGCCTGGTGAGGTGGTGTAAGTATGCGGCGTGTAAGCGGGCGAGAGCAAGACTTACTGTTGTCAAGTTCCTGTAGGCGGTGATGTAGTAGCCCTGGACTACTTGGCCGGTCTGTGGGTTCTGTTGTGGGCAGTGAGCCATTTGTTCAGTCGGCCGTCGGCGGGAAGCAAAGCGTACCTCGTAGTGGCCAGGACGCACGAGGGCGTCGTTACCAAGGTAGCGGCAGATGTCGGCGGAGATGACTTCACGATCGATGCCATCGCGAGGGACAAAGTATTCGTTTTGCCGTCCACCAGTGGTGCCGGTGGGGGGATGGTTCCGGGATGATCTCGACATTGTGATGTGAGGGGAGGATATGGAGGAGTCGGCCGAGTGAGGGGTTTGACGACGAGAAGACGACGATGGCGGCAGAGAGGCTGACGAGGAGGAAGAGGAGGAAGAAAAGGTCGAAATAAGGACGGGAGAAGAGACGGGGGACGAGGTGGGTTGTTGTTGATGGATGGCAGAACAGGCAGAAAGAGAGGAAGAGGGAACAGAAGAAAGAGGTTGAGGTGGAGGAGGAGGAGGAAGAAAAGGCGAATGGCGGCGGTGGGCGGCGGGTGTGTGCGTGGAAGGCGGCGGCGGCTGCTCCTGCTGCTGCTGCTGCTGCTGCTGTGGTGGCAGTGGGTCTAGGCGCTGCCGAGGGGCCTTCCCAGTGGCAGACTGACTTGCAGGAGACCGAGAGGCCAGCAGACGCCTACCAGAGCTGGAGCTGGACCGGCTGTGGGACAGATTCTGCTGACGGCGAGACGCAGTTGGCTGGAAGCGCCGTCTGGGTGGTGGCCTCGGTGGAGATGCTGGCGGAGGTGCTGATGCTGGAGGAAGAGGTGGTGGCGACCAGCAAGAGGCGTGATAGTCGAGGCTCTGGTATCCGAGGTTGTCGAGCTGATAGTTGTTCTGCTGTTCCTGGTGAATCAGGTTCTGGTTCTGCAGCAGGGCGAGGTAGTACAGGTTGGCGTCGGCTGGCGGCTGTTGCTGCTGGTGAAAGGGAGAGGCCGATGATATCTCCTCTGATGATGGCTGGGCTGAGATGGCTGGTGTGGCGTAGTAGACTTGTCCCTCTCCCTGACCGAGCCCAACGTCAACCTGCGGGATCTGCACCTGGAGCTGGCCTCGTGCGTGGGTGCCCTGATTCTGGCTCTGGCTCTGGCCCTGGTCCTGGCCTGAGCCCTGCTGCTGCCAACAACCCTGCTCCGTCCCCATCCAGTGGCGACCTATTTTGGTGGACCGTTGGACCGAGACGACGGCCTCAGCAGATCCTGGCCCACCGACGCCGGATGCGGTTGGCACCTCTGGGTCTCCCGGAGACTTGTGCGCGTGGTGGCCTGGGCTGTCGCTGTCGCTGCCTCCGCCTTGTCGGGCTGGGGGTTGGGCTCGCGCTCTGGCGGTGACGGTCGCTTGGGCACCACCAGACGTTGATGCCGGTCTGCCGTCCTGGTTGGTCCAAACCCTTCCTCCTCCTTTCGAGTCTCTGTCCAGTTGTTGTTCACGTCGACGTGACTCTGCAACCGGCGGCGAGCCACTGCACACCCCGCCGCCGTGTCCTGATTGAGGTTGAGCAATGATGATGACGGCTTACGGCCAGAGAGGGCCGCCTTGCTGGCTTTGCTGGCTGGACCGTTGTGGCTTTGCTGTCTGTCTGTCCTGTCGGGTCACCGAGCTAGGACTCTGTTTCGATGCCGTCTTCTGGTCCCTTGCGCCCTGGTGATGTGCCGCCGTGTGGTGTGACAGATGCAACTGCAAGCCTTCTTCTGTCAGGTCTCATTGGGGAAGTCCTCGTCGTAGTAGTCGTCCAGGTTGCAACGTGGCGGTAGAGTCGGCGTCAAAAAAGTACGGGGTACTAGTAGTACTCTGCACGATGGTACTGTATCCCCCCGAATTCGTCTGGATACCAAGGTTTCTTTGTTAAATGAGGACTGGCACATGGGGAAAACGGTTCAATCCGCCGTTTATTAGAGATCGAACCCGACACGTCCGAACTGACGATCGAAACAGATCACGGCCTTGTCTGTGCTGGCACCTCGTCCCAGCACAGTCGTAGATGTGCCTGGCTGGCGCGGCAGATGCCCCTCTGAATGTCGCCGTTGTCTCGTCGTGAACAAGGCTATCCCTTGTTTTGACGATGCCCAACGCCCAGTCTCCCCGTTCCTGTTGGATGATTATGGCGATACGCCCTTCTTATCCCAAGTTACGATCGTCGTGGGTGGGCACAACGGAATCCTCTTGCACGGAGCTTGGATACGGGACATGAAACTCTCTCTCTCTTCTTACCCAGTGATCAGCGGGTCGTGATGGAGCTGCGCGCGTTGTGGTCGTGATGCCGGCTGCAGCGGCGGCGGTGGTGAGGGCAACGATGACGTCTCCCTCGACCCAACCAAGGACTGGCTGGCTGACTGGCTTCCCCTTGCCGGGAGACGGGGAGATTGTCCTTGTCTGAAAGATGCGCGTGGTCTGGTCTGGTCTGGTCTGGTCTGCAAGCACGAAATCTGTCTACCTGACTGGCGTGAGGCGCGCGGAAGCAGAGGGATGACAGTGGGCTGGAGCGTAAACCATCCAGGAACCATCGTCATCTCTCGGCGCCCACCTCATGACGCCGCTTTATATCTCCTCTGAGGTATCAGAGACTCACATCCTCTGCTGATACCACGCCGAATCCCATCTCCAAGCGACACGTATGTTGATGGAGCTCCCTCTGGTGTCCTCCCCGGACTATCCAATCCATGCCCCGTCCGTCGCCTTGTCTCAAAAAGCAGCCGTGTCTCCGTGTTCCCTTTCGGTTGCATCGTGCTCTCTTTGCCCAACTGTCTCGGAGCGAGTTGGGCATCTCTGCTCCTCTGGCTCCTTATTTCTCCTCGCCATGTCCCAGTCGCTGTTCGCCAGGCGTTAGCCCAATCTTTGACGCCCACACATGACAAGCAACGTGTTTCCACAGCGCCATGCTTGTCAGGTGTTGCCATATGCCAATATTACCTCAGCTGCAACTGAGGCAGAGCAGCCGTCTTGAGTGGTTGTCAACTGCCTCTGCTTGGTCGCCTGCACTTGAGAGGAGGTTGGGTTGGGTATCAATGCCTCGCACCAATTGAGGCCCAACCCTGCGCTGCCCGCCTTCTGGAACCATGTTGTTCGCTGCCCAAGCCCCCCTGTCCAATCATATCGCTTTTCCATGTCAGGAAAACCTTAACGAAACGGAACAAGATACCTTGGCATCCCACGCAATCGACGGATGCCGTCTTCGTCGCAAATGACAGCCCCGATGCCTGCTTGCATCGTCATGTCGTAGTAGATTGACAGCGCTTCCGGTTCGTCCGTCGCCCTTGATCATGAAGGGTCCCGGTATGCCACAGCCAGTCGAGCTGCTTTGAAACGTTTCCTCCCTGGTATGTACGTCCTCGGCTGCCCGCATTGCCTCATCGCCTGTCATGCCGCCTCGGCCGTTTTGACATGAACTGTGTTCCCATGCAGCCGCCATTCCCCCGGCTTGTGGCATCCATTCTCCTCCATCCTAGAGTTTCAGAACGCCCGTTCTGGACCTGTCGTCGCACAGCCAATGCTGGAGTAATTAGTGAAAGGCTGTTTGTGTAACCATCCCACGGCCCCGGTCCGTAAAGAGAGTCACTGTGCAACCTACCGAAATGCACGCTTGAGAATAGCTTCATAACACCCGTCGTAAGCTCACTTCGCCCCTTGGCGCCTCCGTCAATGCTTAACCAGGCCAGGTACTGTCCCCAGTCACTACCCCCATGATCATGTTGTGAGGGCAATTCGAGGCGAGCCAAGGAGCCTAGAGTGTTAAAATCGAACAATTTCGCTTCCATGGTTCGAGGCGCGTCCATTTCAGTTGACGCCGTGTTTTAGCAGACGCTGTGTTGACGCTCAAAGCCGTCAGCCAAACTTGAGCCGACTCTGTCCTTGCTCCAGCTTCCCTCCTCGGCCGCGTTTTGAGGAAGTTCCCTGCGTCTTTTGTGACGAGTTACGTGGAGTAGCTTGCTGTTGAGCGAATGCAGGCTTGACACGTTCCTCCTCCTGGAGGTCCTTGGCCATGTGCCAATCCTCATGGCTCTGCAGCGCGTCTGGGTCTCCGAAGCTGGTCCTACAGCGAGAGCATACAAGCAAATCAGCGAGAGTCGGTTGGTTGCAATCCTCTTGCACGTCTGCAGAGTAACTCCCATTCGGAACGGCTGCATCTGATGCGTCGTTTTGGTGCATGGAGATGTCGGTTTCACCGCCGGTTTTATATTCATGCTCCGTAGCGAGGTCGACAGTCTTGGATGGATGCGATGCGGTCTTGGATTGATGTTGAGGAACAGCAGGCCCGTAGAAAGAACTTTGGTTGTTGGATGGTCTCTTCGAAAAGAACCTCTGGATCCCACTCTCTTCAACCCGGCGCTTCTTCGTCGTGGGCTCGGGTCCCGTAGATACCGAGCGGCTCTCGGGAGTCGACGACCGAAGGGCTTCTGCCTCCTCCCCTTTGACAAGAAATGCGTCAATGCCCATGTTGCCCTTGACACCATCTTCAAATCCGCCTACGCTGAGACTAAGGTTCGCGCAAGGCCACACCCTACCTTCAGCAATGATCTGCCCAAGCAGCTCCTTGGCCAAGTCGAGAAGGCTCTCCTCATCCAACGCCTTGCCCTGGGGGATGGGACTTTGTCGTGACCTCACTTGTCCTTCGTGACGGTGGTGCAAGTTCATAGTTCGAGGTCGCCGCTTGTTCTCCAGAACCCCTTCTTCAACAAGCCGAGCAAAGATGTCAACAACAAAGATTCTCAACCAGCGTATAGCTTGTTCCTGTGAGCCGATGGTAGGCCGGAACGACTTGGCGGACAACATCGATTTGATCTGAGTGCGTGAGTTGACCTCGCTGGTGTCGATGCCTCGGATGATGTTGTAGATCCATAAGCCAGTATCATGACCCAGCTTCGACTTCATACTTGCCAATGGTACCTCCAACAAGTCTGTGAGACTCTCCGTGTTGAATGTAGACACGATCTGTTCGCCCAGTTTACCACCCAGGTTCCGTAACTTGGTGATTTTGAAGCCGGACAGGAAGGACGACACCGCTCGGCTGCGTACAACGGTCTGCTTGTTGGGCTTCTTGTAACCGGATCCCAGCTTGCTGAGAAGCTTGTTGCTGGCTACCCCTGCCGAGCACGTGTAGCCCAAGTCTTGCCGTACCTTGGCCCTCACTTTGCGGACAATCTCTGATCCAATGAGTATCGCGACATCATCCCAGTCTGGATCAACGGTTTCTTGTTCCTCGTCCAGGTCAACCAAGGCATCGGTTTGCCAATCGAGAGCAGCGATAGATGGAAGCGGGAGTCTTTCGGTGGGGTCATCGTATGGTGGTGGATTCGTCAACTCGGGGAACCGCTCGAGGAGGGTTGAGTGGACTTGGCTTGAGAGGTCCAAGAAGACTTCGTCGATGCTTGCCTTCTCCACTTTCTGCAGGTCAAGAGGCAGAGCGTCCTTGATCGTTGCCAGGATCCTTCTCGATTGGAGACGATAGGGGTCAAGCGAGACCTTGTCGGTTGCTATGTTGGCTGCGGCATCGTCCCGGTACGCCCAGTTGTCGTCGCCCTCTCTCCATGTAGCCACGTGTTGAGCAATAAGGTCGGGGCACAGTTTCTTTGCCTCGTCGACATTACAGTGGCGTCCAATGCCTGATTCGCGAGCGGGATAGTTGACAGCGATAAGTCCTTGCCTGTAGAATTGTTATCATCATGCTCACAATATTGTCAGCACGCTTGCAAGACATGGGCATGAAGGATGATGAACAAGTCAGAACTGGTGTGGCAGAGGAGATGGGGCAAACACGGGAACTCAAGCGCCAATAGACAGCAACATCGCCCAGCAGGAGGTTGAGCACCTTGAGTTTTACGGTAGAGGTTGCGATCGGGGAAAGAAACAAGAGGAGATGGGTCCTTTGACAACTCTGTCCGCCAATCACCCCCAAGCAGCAGAGATATCGTCGAAACTCGACATATAAACGACCGGCGAGGAGAAACGAAAGGGTTGATGGGTCCTCGGACAACTCTGTCGGCCAATCAGGAAGGGCAGTGTCGAACGAGGGGGACGATAAAACAGCCACCAAAGGGAAGAATGTAACTCAAGGGTGACAGGGGTTCACGGGGAGGGGGGACCAAGGGAATATTGCAAGGAGGGAGGTCTGGAGGAGGCAACATGGGCCAATGGCTGCGAAGAGACTTGAGAAAGGCTCGTATCAGTTGAAAGGATAGCATAGACGACCTTGGCAATAGGTTCATCAATGTGAACTATTCAACCCGGTCTACTATTGAAGCTGAAAAGAAGCAACACTTGTCTGTGATGAGGCAAGCCATCAACGAAGCTTCAAACTCTCCAGTAACAAGTAGATAGGCAGCCAGGACCGATCTCAAAGTTCGGGTAAAGAGAGAACATCAAGCCACCATTTCTGGCCACGGCAGGTCAAAGTGCAACAAACAGCGGGGAAG
>JABFEX010000398.1:0-29885 GCA_013623515.1 Fusarium illudens
GTGGGTTGTGGTGGCGAGGAGAGGGGACGGCGATGAACACTCTTTCCAGAGAAGTGTGTTGCTGGCAGAAGAGAGATGAAGAGAAAGAGAGCCGACCGGCTGAAGAGGGACGAGTGTCAGCAGCTGAACACAGATGCTGTCTGGCGGTGGTGGTGGTGGTGGTGGTGGTGGTGGGGAGAGGGAGCGTCAGGCAGTGAGCGGGTGGGCGAGTGGGCGGGATGGATCTAAAGGTGGGGTTCCCTCGATATTAGCGGAGGGAGAGTCAGGCGAGGCCCAGCTGAAGAGGAAATACGGGCGTCGTTTGAAAACCTACCTATGGAAGCTGAAGCTGACGGGTCGACCGGGTCTGGACGTAGCCTGGCTTCGGGGAGTTCCATTTGTTGGTTGAGTGGTGGATTATTATTTCTGCTTATTGGCGTAGTGGTCATGGAGGAATAAAGGGCTCTTTGTGGCTACAAAACGGCAATGTTGCCGAGCATGGTGTGGCAGGCAACCTGAATGATTGGGGTTTCACCTCTGGACGCACGCATCATATGGTTTCTGGTTCCTTTCAGTTAAAATGTCTTTTTATTTAAGGGATTGCAAAGGCCCTCGCTTCGTCTCGTCTCATCTCGTCTGTCTCATCCACTCTATCGGTATGTGACGCTGTAGATCATATAGGTTGGCCCGCTGCTATTGACAACGGCCGTCAACCGTTTTAACCCTGTGGGATGTGCAATGCTCAAAGTCTTAAATATCCTCCTCTTTCATCCCAATATCGATGCGTATCGTACATATCGTCCCTACTGTGGCCTTGGTGTTTTCTCGTCCTCTGTCGTCTCGTTGTCTCATTATTAAGATTGCCATCGCCGCCATGACCACCTGACGACAAGAGCACGACCAACAGCCTGCTAACCTTCTCCTTGAATCGATACAAGGCCCAGCTGCGAAACACGAAATCTTTCGATTTCTCCTTCTAGTCTTGGCGATTCTCAACCTGCTTCGTAGGCCGTGTTTCACGCTCACCGGGCTGTTTAGTGAGATGGCCCTCTGCGTGCCTGCTTCTTTGCGCTGGAAAACTTTTTTTCCTTCATCCTCGAGTCGTGGAATTTCCTCCCACTGCTGCTTGTCAACAGACAGCCCATGGCGTACAAGGTAATGGACGACCGCCGGGTGTCGAGGTCACTCACATCTCTTCGTGCTTCTTCTTCTTTTCCTGGCTCGTCTCGGCGGGAGTTGCTTCCTCGTAAATACGGGAGATCTCCTCAACTAGTTTTCTCCTGTTGTTTTCGGCGTTTGCATTTCTTGACCGGGAGTCCTGAGCCTGAAAGGTGAGGGAGTCGTTGCTAGCCGTATAGTATCTCGACCTTCGAATGGTAGGGTGCAACGTCTTGGGAAGCACAGAGACCAATTCTCCAACTGGATACGCCGTTATGGCCTTCGTTTCGGTCCTTGTATCTGTGAGCACGGCTGCATTCGGTGAGGACTCGTGTGCTGCATACTTGTTGACATGCTGTCCGCCCGGGCCGCTAGACCGAGCGTAGGTGGTGTTACCCTTTGGGAGTAGCGATGAGTTAAAAGACTTGAACCATGTCCGCGCCTCAGCAAGAGCATCTTGGTCGAGCTCGGCGTCAAAAGCCTGGTATCTCTTGAATCTGGGGGCAAAGGGAGGGTTTAGCAAGTGTGGGGGCTGTATCCGCAGCCTCAGAGCCGCCGGTAACTGTCGCGGTATCATCATTCACGCGGCTGTAAATTCGGACGGAAAGCAATTGGGGAGAGGACAGCACAGCTCTTTAGTCCACCATCGAGAATCGAGCCAGCTGCAGTCCAAAATGTTAAATGTTGGTTGGTTTTATCCTCTATCCTTGACCACAAGGCAATGGTTTGCTGCTTGCTTTTTGGCTTCTGCTGGCGGGGGCTTCAAACTGCCGTGTCTGAGCGCCTGACCGCCTTGCCATAAATAGTCTAGCGTCTCCCGTCTGTCGGGGTTGAAGCTTGCGCCCGATCAGCCTCATTCGACCCCAAAAGCCCCAGCCTTCTTCTTACTTCTTCCCATTCATCTTCATCGCCAAACTCTGACACCCAACACCAACGCTTCGCCCGAGGACCAATCTCTGTGACCACGACAATCCCTTTGTCGCGACGAGTCCAGGACAGGCACCTTTCTTTGATTTGACGAGGAACCTCTAGCCCTTGTCGCTTTGGTCTCTCTCCCTCTCTCTCTCTCTCACGTGCCGCATCCTGTTCCACACTCGCGAACTCTTCTGGTGCGACACATCCAACTCCGACGTCGCAAGCCGCTACCTGCTCGCTTCCCTGTCGAGTAGTCGACGCCGTTGCCTGTTTCTTCCCCATCGCGCTCTTGCGACAGTGTCGATTATCCTTCCGCTCACTTCTACACCCATTTGGCCCGCAACTATCCAACTCTTGGCCCCCCCCCCGTCTTGACCGCGGCCCAATCTCTCCATCGCGCTTCCACTTGTCATTCTGCGCCGGGCCGTCGCGTGGCGGCCACTTCCACTAACGAGACGAGCCCATTTCCACCGTCTCCAACTGCACCATCGCCCGTGCCCGCGCTGTTTGTGCAATTGCGGCGCTTGAGAGGCTCGTTTCATCAATCTGCGCCCTGCTACTCACCACCACTTTTCCACACCCCCCAAGCCCAACTTAATGCCAGAACCCGAGGCAGAAATCCAGGCCACTGCCAATCTCTCCCCTGTCTCTCCGTCACCCGTCCACTCTGCCGCGTCCTTGGCAGTTCCCGCGCTGCAGGAGACGGTCGATACCATCGACGCCATGGTTGCCGCCGCCGCTGCCGCTGCTGATGCCGCCAACGGCACGGTCAACAACGTCCCTAACTTCGAGCCTGTCTCGGGGGCTGGTGATGACGATATCGTAGATGACGACAGCCTCAACGACCCCTACGGCGAGGACGACACGGAGGCGGCAGCCCAGCCTGAGCCCCAACCCCAGCAGGAACTCCCGGACAGCAATGACGATTACGCAAAAACATTTGATTCCCCGATTGGGCCGGAGGAGGGCGAGGACGGGGACATTCAGCCAGAAGATGTATCATCGATGCCCCGAGAATCCAACGATGTTTCTCTTTCATCCGATCACTTGACAAGTCGCCCATCAGAAGTTTCACATGCCGTTCCTGAATCGTCGTCATCCGCCCAGCCAGCCGAGCCTGTGGCAAAGGCCGTTTCCAACGCTTCGTCCGAAGCCCATCTCGGCGGCGCTACAACGCCGGCCACATCGCAGCCCTCCAACCAGCCGGCATCGTCTCCAGCTACAGCCAAGGCGGACTCCAACGCTGCCGGTTCTCCCAGTGCCTCAACTGATATTCAACGGCTCGTCGCCGATCTCACTGCTCCTGCTGAGCCCAGTGCCAGCGCAGATCCATCTATTCTGTCCGCGAAAGGTGAACCGTCCGCTGAACTGGGACCTTCGTCAGCCTTCCCATCATCGGCCTCTCTTCCTCCGAGGCCTCCCCAGTCGCAAGCCGCACCCCAGTCGTATGCCTCGCAGCACCACCCAGGGGGCATCAATGCCAGTATCCCCTCCAATGTGGCCGCGCCGCCAACCCCAGGTCAACCGTCCACGTACGTGGCTGCTGGCGCGCCGGCCACGGCTCCTGATGCGCTGGGCAACTTCGGGACTCCTCCTGGCTCTGGTCTCCATGCGCCTGTCGCCATCACTTCCATGAATGCCCCTCCATACCCGCCTCAGTCTGCCCCCTATACTGCTGATCGAGCTCAAGATGCCGAATACCAACGTCAGTGGGATCAGTTCTTGGCTGATGAGCGACAGTACATGTCGGAGGCCAAGTGGGACCGCTTTCCTGACGGCTCTCGCATCTTCATTGGTACACGATCCGCGTCTGGCGCGTCCAAAAACGGCGCTCACATATTCTCTACAGGCAACCTCTCGAGCGACAAGGTATCGAAGCGTGATGTCTTTGATCTGTTTCATCGGTTCGGAAGGCTTGCCCAGATTTCACTCAAATCTGCCTATGGTTTTGTGCAGTATCACTCTGTTGAGGAAGGACAGAGGGCGATGGAGAACCTCCAAGGAATTGAGATTAAGGGGCGCAGGATCCGTGAGTTACCCCTCGTTTGCGCTTCAGTGATGGTGTTCTAACAGATTCAAGATCTTGAAGTATCTCGCGTCCAGGACAAGGCCAAAAAGGAAAGAGTCCGAAGCCCGGAGAGAA
Organism: Fusarium illudens; assembly: GCA_013623515.1. Classification (NCBI taxonomy): domain Eukaryota; kingdom Fungi; phylum Ascomycota; class Sordariomycetes; order Hypocreales; family Nectriaceae; genus Fusarium; species Fusarium illudens. Next base: position 4,196 of record JABFEX010000398.1, read on the forward strand.
ACCGGGGGCGTGATGGTGGCCGTGATGGTGGCCGTGATGGTGGGCGCCGGAACGAACGACATGGTCACCAGAACCGGGATGATTATCGGCCAGCCCGCGGTCAGTCACCACGTCATAATGAGTACCAAAGAGACGAGTCATATGGTCGCGACAACAGGGGCTTCTATGATGGCAACAGAGCGCGGGGGCGGTCGCACTCACCAGGCTACGGCCGCAACGACAACGACAACTACCGAAGAAGAAGCCCGAGCCCCTACGGACGACCTCGACACGAAGGCGAGCTCGATTTGCCCAGACGCTATGGGGGCGATGTCCCGGACGTTCAAATCATCCTTCAGCCGGACGTTAACCGCGACTTTGTAAACTGGGTGGAACAAGCCTTCAAGGCCAAGGGTCTGAGATCCGACGTCATGTTCCTACATCCCAGAATCCCCAAGGACGTTGTTGTTCAGCGGCAAGCGGCCGAAGGTGTGCATGCAGTGGTGGACCTCGATCTCAGGGCGCAGAACCTCGGAAGGATTCCGGTACAGGCTTTCGACCGCTCGGCGGGCTCAAGCAACGTTCGATTCGACCAGTACGTTGACCTAGAGCCTCCTACCGCGGCCGAGGTGATCATACGGGCCAAGGCATCGGGGGTTCAGCCAAGCTACGGCCAGTCATTTGGTGGAAATGGCGGGTATAGCAATCCGTATGGTGGACAGCAGCCTCATCAACCGTCTCACCAACCGCCTCACCAACCGGCCGCGACAGGGTTCTCAGCTGGCCCACCACAGGGTCAGTATGGCCAACAGCCTACAGCCGGTACTCCCGACATCGCCAGCCTTGTGGGACACCTTGACCCTGCCACACTCCAGCGGCTACTGTCACAGGTCCAGACAGGGGCCCAAAATCCCGTTCACACGCCAGCGGGAATCAACTCTGCCCCTGTGGCGCCGCAGGTTGACATACAGGCAATCTTGGGTAGCTTGGGTGGCAATGCTACTGCCCAGCAGCAGCAGCAGCCTCCTCCGAACTCGTACGGGGCACCTTATGGAGCGCAGCACCCATCAAACGGAGTACCCCCGAACGGTGACGCGGCAGTCCAGGTACAGAACATCATGGCGCAGCTCGCTCGCTACCGACAGTGAAGCTGTGACGCCCAAGATGAGGTGGGGACGAGACGACGACCTTTCAGGACGTTGGTAATGCCGTTTACGACACCAGATATACGATTCCCTTGGAGATGGCTGATTTCTCTTATTCTCTAAATTCGCTTCTCTTCTTTCCTTCCGTTCATGCATAAACCTTGCCGGATCAGCGGCAGTCCCTGTACAGGGAGATTTGAGATTAGACCTGATCAACAATGACTACCTGGGTTGTGGAACTTGCTCATAGCCAAGAGGAGATGGATAGGGGCGTTGGTAGTTGAGAATTATGACTAAAGAGGCGAAGACTCGCCGATACAGACAGGGAGAACAAGGTAGCATAGCAATATGACTTATGATATTCCAAGTATAATGTGACTGTCGTGGTAGAACTACGACGAGGCTTGGCACATGCCCTCAGACGTCCATCTATCTTTGTGGAAATCTAGACTATATATCCGTAAATACATGGCAATCCAACCAACCCAAACGCCAAGCTAATCTAATCTATATCCTCTCACTCCTCTCACCAGCCAAAGCTCTCATTGTGCCACCACACATCCCGCCCCTTCATGACCCAGGGCGTGACGCTCCTCCGCAGCTCCCTCGCCATCGCAACAGGACCACAGACCAAGACGGCCACCTTCTCTCCCTGACCCTGCCGGAACGTGTCGTCGACAATCTTTTGCAGGTCTGGCCTCTTGCGGTTCCGGCCTAGTCGGGCACTCCCTTGTTGCAGACTGCTCATCTCTACGCCACCGCCGGACGCACTATCGGCGACGCCCATGTCGCCCGTGAGGAAGAGCTGCACCTGGTCGTCGTCGAGGAGTGACTTTCCCGTTGGGCTCGACGACGCCCATGTGGCCTCGCCGGGACTGTGGATGGCCCAGATGAGCTGGACGCGAGCTGATGCGTTCTCGGCCAGGATGGCGTGGTACAGGGGCACTGCAAATGTCGCGCCCACTCCTCCGGCCACGAGCAGGACGCGGCTGATCCCCGAGTCGACGAGATCGCGAAACGTCTTTCCTATCGCGCCGTACGGACCTTCGATGTTGAGCTCCACCTTGTCCGGGGCGGCCCCGGTCGACGACGAGAAGTGCCCGAGGCGGCTGGTCATCGGCCCGGCCCGGGTGCGTGCGACCAGCGTCAGCTCGTGAGTCTGCTCGTCGGTCGATGCTACTGTGAAGGGGTTGTAGAGGAACTCGAAGAGCAGGTGGGGGGCGGAGAACTGGCCGATGCCTGGGCGAGAGGCCGAGGGCATGTTGAGGTAGACGTGGGATCCCGGACGGGCACGGTACTTGGCAATCTTGCTGCTCGGCATCGTAGCTGAGACCTTGACTAGGTTTGTCCCAGGGATGGCTTCGATGACTGCTGGCGCGGTGATGGTGGTTATCTTGCGGGCAGCCAAGTCCAGCACAAACACGCCGATAGCTAGAGCAATGTAGAAGCGAGCCGAGGGCGCATGATAGTAAATCAAAGGCGGTATGGAAAACGCAGCTGCGAGGTGAGTAACGAAGAAGATCCTATACGAATACTCCCTCACACGAGCCACAGCCGCACCATTGAGCGCATGAAAGGCCGCAAAGGCGGCGACGCCGGCAAAGACGACGGGCGCGAAGAAGCGCTTGAGCCAGATCCCCGACTCGAGGAAGAAGACGTTGTAGAAGACGGCGTGGAGGATGAGCAGGAGGTAGATTATCCTGCCCAGCACGCGGTGGTAGCGGTTGAGGTGCTCGTGAGACGAGCGGAAGATGAAGGCGAAGGGGTTGAGAGCCTTGAGGGCCAGGAGGTACTGGATGGGCATCTGCGATGTCGCGATGATGCCAAAGCGCTTTGTGAGATGAAGATAGTCTATTTAAAAATGGTCAGAAATCTTGATCAATAGGAACAAATTGGTGAGTTTTTCAATGAGTGTGTAATGAATGTCCTTACCCTTCCCCGTCCCTCGAACGCAGAGCATCAACATCCAAACCATCCAAACAACACCAAAAACCCACTCATCCCTCCGCCCCCAGTGCGATCCCAAAAAGTACACGTCCTCACCCAGCCACCACCGGGCAGCAGACCACTTGACCACAACCCTGGTGAGCCATCTCTGCCGGCTCGCCTTTGCCCCTGGCGAGTTGGGAACCTCGCTGTACGGGCCGCGTCGGGCACGGCGCACGCGGGCGATGAGCCGTGTCAAGATGAAGACGAGGGATGGGGTAAAGGCCGAGAGGAAGGCGGCGTAGGCGTAGTATTCGAGGGCGATACGGCGCTGGTGCTTCTCCTCGTCCGTGAGGGTGATGAACTCGTAAGGCCAACCCATGGTGAGTGAGTGAGTCGTGTAGAGAGATTAAATCTCCACCTCGATAAGGCCGCAAGACCTTCTTAACCAACTCTCAAACAGATCGTCAATGCAATTGAACCACTTCCTTTTCAATCAAAAAGCCTCGCGAAATGGGAAAGAATATGACAAAAGTTGACACCTCGTCTCTAAAGTCGTCATCACCAAGGGAGGATACAGCATGCAAATTGCTTCGGCCTGATTGGTCAGCAGCACCCCTTGCCCCTGGGAAAGCCACTCTTTCTTTTCTGGGGTATCTAGATCCGAAGTGATCATGATCTTTCCGGGGGTTGACTGCCTACCCTGCGTCGGACATTATATTAAAGGGGTTAGTATTTGAATTAGGATGAAGGCAGATGCTGGTTTATGAGTACTTTTGAGATATAATGAAAGGCCGGCGGTATATGTAAAGACTGTCTCTACCTCTACCCTTACTCCTTGATCTTGCTCTCAAAGCATCACTGAACCAAAGCCACTTAACCAGGGATATAACCTCACTTCACACACCCAATCGAATCATCACTCTGTCCCAAGGACAAACCAAGTGCCCTAAAGAAAGCAGCAGGCTCCAGCAACAGTCCCATTACACGTCTCAAGTTCCCACATATCACACCCAAGACAAAACAGCCCTCGTCCATGTACCTTCTGAAATTGATATCTAGCCTAAATACGAACCTCACACAGAGGCGACACCCCAATCAGGGCCACAGAGTCAAAAGGAAAAGCCCCCCAGAAACCGTGATAACACCAGTGCTCCACTAACTATGCCGCCAACCGACCACTCTTTCTCTATTAAAGCATCGCTAGCGAGTACACACGCTGCTGCTGCTGCTGTCCGTTTCCCATATCAACATGTTGGCTGTCCCCTTTGCCGACCCGGTCCAAGAAAAGAATCGTACATCGTACACGATAAAACCACACGAGTCTGCTGTACGCTACTCATGTATGCCAAAATCTCGGCTCATGCAGCCTCAGCTCTTGGAGTCGTCGTGGTCAGGTTCGAACTTGGTCTCACCCAGCATCGGACCGGGAGACGAAGTCATGGCCGTCTGAGTTGCCGGCTGAGGCTGGCTCTGCACAGTTGGGCCTGTGGGACGGTTGGGAGGCTGGGAAGACGCTCGCGCCGGCTGGTTGCCCGTGGCGGCGTGAAGTCTCTGATCCAGAGCTCGGAGAGCAATAGCCCTCCTCCTCTCGGCCTCGGCGCGGGCACCCCCAGGGGCGTTGCGATGGATCAGGTTGTCGTTCCGGGAGGCATCGCCCTGAGAGAAGGGCGTGCACACCCGCATGGCCACCAGCACCAGGAAGATCTGGTCAGCGACCGTGGCCACAAAGGGCTTGACGGGGCCGGGGAAGAACTCGGCAAACGCAAACGTCTCGCTCGCATCGCCGCGCTGCGAGGTGGGCTGGGAAGACTCGAGGTCGGGGAAGACGGTCTTGTAGAATCGGAGGTAGGTCCAGCTGGTAAGGAAACCGAAGATGGCGAGCCACAAGGCCGCCCTCGTGAGAATAGGAGTAAGAGACAGAAGAAAGACGATGCCGATGTAGACGAGCGGGAATCGGGGCACTCGGAGGGATAGGATGCCGCGGAAAAGAGTCACCGTGTGAGCCGGCACGAGCTGGCTGAAGGCGACGAGGAAGGAGATCTGAACAGGGATCGTTCCGGCAATGACGGTTAGACTGCACATATCTTGTTAGCCAAATCTCGCATCGGGTCACCAGCATGGGGGCACACATACGTCCAGCTCTCATTGCGCGTCAGGGTAAAGAAGAGAACCATGACGCAGAGGGTCAGGAAGTTGGGGACCAGAGACACGAGGGCCAGGAACTTGGCCAGCTCGGCCGACGACCAGGCCCTCTCGAGGTAGCGTCCTCCATGGTACAGCGTGACGCCGGCGATCGCGAACGTGAAGACGTTACTCTCAACAAACGTCGACGTAATAAAGGTCCACGGATAGATGATGGACAGCTGCGGCACCAGCGTCAGGTAGGGGATGACGATGTCGGCGTGGGCGGACCATTGTCGGTAGCGGATCGCGGCGCTGAGGAGGGACTGGCCGAGCAGCGCGATGAGGAGGATGCGCGTAACCGGCGGGATATTTATTCGGGGCGGCATCGTGGTCGAGGTATCTGGGTGTGAAGTCTAAGACGGCTCTGGTAGGGGGAGGTGGGTGGTATCAAAGCTGGATGATGTCCAACCCAGCCGAGAGACGCGCTGGGCTCTGGCGATGTCGCTGTATTCCGGGGCCGATCAGCCGATGGGCAAAGCCAAGAAAGGCTCTATCGCTGGCGTTGTCTTGCTTCTAGAAGCCTCGTGGTCGGAGTCGGCGCTTGATGGTTGTCCTCTCTTTCTTTATCTTCTTTCCCCTTTGAAGCACCAAGTTTCTGGGCAAAGTTGTCTGTCCTCTATGCGCAGCCTCACAAGGCTTAGCCTCGACTCCTGTGGCGCAGGTCGTTCGGCCTCATATGGCCTCAGGCAGAAACACCAACCAACCAACCCCCTACCCCTGTCTCTCCGTTTCGTCACTTGACCGAGTCTGTAATCTCGCACTTCAAAGAGGCCGCCCTCGCATTGATCAAGAAGCCCGATAACCGCAGCTCACTCACCTGTGGTTTCTGGTCCCACACATGAACGCAATTAAAGGGCCCCCCTCCCGACCTGATCATCTTGGCTGCTGCGCTTTCCGAGGAATCTGCATGTGGAGACAAGAGCTGTCTTCAAGACATTCGTGCAACAAGGCTCACGATGATGTGAAACAAGACTGTCTGCACGGTGATGGGAGTTCGAGATTACAAGACAACGGGGATAGAGACGACAACAGGAGGGGCGACACGTGGAATCACAGCACAGTTCGGTAACTGCAAGGGAGAACATATCAAGCCATGGCTGAGTGCTGGCCTCGTCCGGCATGGCCAGGAACTGCTCGTCACACAACCGTCAGCAAAGAAAGAATTGCGCGTAGGTAGGGAACAAGCCTCTAACGCTTAGCTCCGCAAGCGCCCACATTCAGCGATAGAGCCACGCTTAGAGCTGGGATCAAGAGATTGCATCGAAGGCTTCGGATGTTTCAGCTTGACGATCTTCAAACCAGGCCAGGCCGGGCATTGACGACAAGCCTGTTGGCTGAGGGCAATCGCGCCCTCGATGCCGCAACCCTTATCACGGCTACGCGACCGGAGCAAGGCAGCGACCGGTAGATGCGCGCCCGCAGCTGCCTGTCAGCTATATCCCGCGTATAGCCCTTGATATCACATTTGGTGGGCTGTTCGTAAATTTGGATGGGGAGACCCAGATACCGAAGTCGGTGAAGATTCGGCGGCCTCGGCAGCGGGATGACGGAGGCACTTTGTCAACGAGGCCGGTCTCTAATCTGACCGCTGATTGGTCGAGAGTGTTGAAACCGTCGAACAACTGTTGCTGTTCCCCTGCCTCAGAGAACATGGAGTGAGTGGGGCTCGCGACTCTGGAATGTCGTGCAGGGCACAGCAAGCAAGCCACATCCTCGACGCTGCTGAGATTCAGATGGAAAAGGCGGATGCGGTGAGATAGAGATTTGCGTTGACCAAGCACAGCAGTGGGGAGCATGTCGTGAGCCCCCAGAATGCTAAAGAAAGATGCCATCGGTGGGTGCTTGAGTAAGGGCGCCGGAGATTTGTGAGGCGCCATGGGCTCAGGTCATTTTGCGTCGGTGGAGGTCCAAGTACCGGCGGGATATGCACAAGAGAACCTCGGGAATGTGACGGGAGGCTTGCGACATTCAACATCACGTGACCACCAATCATCGAGTTGTTCAAGATGGCTGAGTGATGATGATGGACTTTCCAAGCCCCAACAGAAGTTTGACGGGAAACAAACGACATGCGCACTCATGTGCACGGCTGCCGACGTGCGCCAGCACCATCCATCGACTCGTGGCGAACAGCTTGCTCTGTTGCATTGCTTCCAACCGCTGAAATCATCACAGAGTCCGTGCATTGACGCACTCGACAAATGACGGGTCCCTGTCGAAGTCAAAAGGTAGGTGCGGGTACCCGACGCCCGGAGGTTTGTCATGGGTTGGGAGGAATCCTGCAGCATCCATCACGTTGTCAGCTTGGAGGAGCGAGATTACGGGTAAGGCCCGTTCAATGCCCGATGGCGTCTCGAGAATGGGAAACTCGACTCGCTTTCCTGTCGCATTGTCTTTCACTTCGAGGACGATTCAAATCATGATGCCAGATTTCGTCCCTACCTTGGAAAAGCGCTAGGCATGGTGGCCCAAGACCCGGACCAGGGCGCCCCGATGGCCCCCAGTTCCACGGTGGGCTCCTTGGCGGCCCCTTTGACCGAACTAGAGTGTTGCCACGTAATGACGAGAAGAGAGAGGCAGGGCTGTCAGCGCGTTGTGACGGTCGATATTTATCGCTGCCGTTACTGTCACGGTGTGACAACCGTTTTGCTGCGCAGGCAGCTGGCCTGGCTCGGAGAGCCGAAACGGGGCAGAACCGGGTGGCACAAGATGTTGCGAGGGGTTTGGAACTGTTGCACCAGCCGTGAACCATCAGCTCGCAGCCGTCTTGAGATGACGCTGGCAACCTTGGGCTCGACAAGCATCACCATCTATCTCGTGGACGGGCGATGCTGCCGACCGCACTCATCATCTCTGCCTGGCGGTTACCGGCGTGGCTAGCCTGGTCTTGTGCCCGAGAGGAGAGGCAGCGAGTTGTGCATGTCATGTCACGCAGAGATGGATGGCTGAGATGTGCGGACGACATTGGGTGTGGCATCCTTGTCCGCGGTGGCATCTGTCCGTCCGGAGCTGTGGGAGCATCCAGGCATGCCGGGGCAGTGTTTTGGTGGGCCTCGATTGATGGTCCGGTTCTTGAATCTCGCCTCCCCGGACCTTGAAGAGTCTGCCAGAAAGAATAAAATGGCGCTGGGCGGGAGACTCTCCAGCCAGGTCTAGTGACCCCCCCGGATTCCTCGTTGTCGCCGGCTCTCGTCATGACGACACAAGCTTGAACCTGAGCCAGACCGCGTTTCCTCAGCCATCGTGACATTGCACCTCGAATTGGAGTGAACACAACAGGGGGTAAGGGATGGGCGGGGGACGGAACCTGACACATGTCGAAGTACCGGTACTTTCAGACGTGGGTTGGTCTAACCCCTGTCGCAGCCGATCTGCATCCGTCTCAGATTTTGGGAAGAAAGGCGAATGCATCAACCCGAGCCTCGAAGGAAGAGTGGGCTGGCGTTTGGTGCGGGCTGACCTGACTAAGGAGGACCCGGTACATGATTGGACGCCGGATGATGAAGCCTTCCAGGTTATGCACCAGCTGGGGGGGCACCTGTTGGATTTTGACGGAACACCATCGCAGTCCGTCGGCGAACCGACAGCGGCAGGGGCGCACTTTACCGGCCACGCGCGATAATGTCTCGTGCCGGCGAACAGCAGCGAACGAGGACCAGAGGGGAGGGGGATTGTCGGCTCTTGTCCATTGTCTTTGATCGTATCGGAAATTCGACGTTCCCCCCTCCTCTCCTGGCCCTGTCACCACCAACAAGGGGTGGGATCTTCGAACCTTGTCCTGCCTGTTGACGCTGCTCTCTAGCGAAGCATGGAAGCCAACGAATGACTGACCAGGCCCAGTACCTGAGAAAAGTACCGTTTCCCACCTGGAGGAGGGTGGCCGGCTGCCGCTGCTGGTGCGTCAGCTCCCTGTCCAGGCATGAGCATGAGCACGACACAGGGGGGGGTTATTTCAGTTCTTGGGGGTTGCATTCACCATTCAACATGCGCCATGGCCTAAACGGGTTCCAAGACCTTCAAATCCTCTCAACGAACCCCTGCTTGTTCGAGCCTTCAACTCCACAATCCGCAGGTCCACGAGACTCGGCCGACCCATCGATTGGCTGGCCTGCCCCCATCTCAAAGGTAGCGGTACTTGGGCGAGCCCGCCCGCAGCATGCTGCTGGCGCACCCAGCCCTCGCCATCTCGAAAAGGCTCTCGACCGTCTGGCTGGCGTGCACTTCTGTTTTTTCCATCCTTCCACCTGGCGTCCACTAGCGCCAGCCCCATTCGAGCCAGCCGTGGGTACCTGTAGCCCTGTATGTACCTTTTCTGGGCAGCCAACCTGGAACCTGTTCAATGTCCGCCCGCTTGCTCGCTCGCTCGCCGCCCTTGATTGCCCTTACCCAGTTTTGCCCGGCCTGGCCTGTTGCGCGCTGGAGGCTCCCGGCTGTTCATGGATCAATCCTGATCGACCCCAGTCAGCCCCGTACAGTACCTACCTGGCTCCCCGTAAAGGCCCCGTAGCTCCAGCGCGAGCAATGTCGCTACTTGGCGATTTAAGGGTACCTCGACAGGGTGTCCATCTCATCCTTGCACACACACACGCACACACACGCATCACCCCAACTAATTGAAGCCAGGCCGAGCTAGAGCCAGAGGCAGAAACGGGGAGAGCGAAAGGCGACTGTGGTGGGAGCGGCACCAGCCCAGCCAGGGAAGGAAGCGACAAGGGGCGGTCGGTACGTACCCACTCACCACCACCGCCCCAACTGGAACCTTGAATTTCATCTCTCTTTTGCATCTTCACTCGCCTTTCCCTCACCAACCCGCCAGATTCAAACACCAGACCGCGTTCGCCTTGCCTTGCCTTGACACTGGCCTGGCCTTTAAGAGCCCATCGACTACTCCCACGGAATTAGCTTCATCTGTTCGGTCGCTGCCCCTCAGCGACGCTGCGCCTGCTGCGGCGCTCCCCGGCACCATGGTCGCTAAGGAATTCGTCGACTCTGACAGAGTCAACTATCTCGTCTGGAGGTTCGTCACTGCTCCGCGTCCCCCGACTCGCACTCGTCCGCGCCTGCTTCCCGATACAGGCAGCTCCATTCGTGATTGTATCCCCCTGGACTTTTTGCGCTGACCGTCGCCTCTCTGCTCCCTCACAGGTACCTTCTCGAAGGCAGTATGTAGCACTCAGTCCTGCGCGCCTGTGGCGGCACGTTCTAACCCTCACCTCCGCAGATTACCGAGAGACGGCGGCCAAATTTCAAAAGGAGTGGCATGTCAAACAGCCTCACAGAGACTTTGGTTTTGCGCGCCATGTCAAGAGCCATGCATTGGTCTCGGTCCTTAACCGTGGCCTCCTGTACCACGCGCTTGAGCGCGAGCATGCACACAAGCTGGTGAGTGATGCTTGGATTTTGCTGCCATTGTTTTGGACCTCAGCGCTTCATTTGTCCCCCCACCCAAGTAGGTGGGCAGTACTTCGGTGACAAAGCGAAACGTCGAAAACGGTCACGGGCTGACATTCGGGCTTCGCAGCTGCCTCTGGATGCACCGGCGGAAGCAGCCGAGGCGCTGCAGGTCGGCATCTTTGGCCCCCTGGACGCCCACCCACAATCAAAAATCGACGAGGAGGAAGGAGCTGAGGACGCTGAGGGAGAAGAGGTTGAAGAAATATCACGGAAACGAGCGCCTCAACAGTTACCGAATGGGTCGCCGGCTAAGCGACAGCGACTAAGCAATGGTTTCGAGGACGGCGCCGATGCATCGGCAGCGGCAGCGGCATCAGCAACATCAGTACCTCCCGTGACGACACCCATGGAAGTGGACAACCAACTTGACAATCACGCCTACCCTTCGCCGCTCGAGGGCGAGCAGGCGCCGGAGCCGATTGCGCACACTGACGGCCCCGAGCAGGGCACACAGGTCGACAAGGTTGAGGAGCTGGCTCCTGAGACGACCTTTATCCGGCTCGTGGACGACAGCCCAAATCACAGCAAGAGCGACGGCCGAGACGCTACGACACCATCGCCTCCATCTCCGTCCGGCGCTGAGAATGCTCCCATCATTTTGCAATGCGAGTGGAACCCCAGAAACCCATCCATCCTGGCGGCTGCTGGAACGGATGCGCTAGCCCGTGTTTGGACGGTCGCGCGTGCCGGCCCCGTCGAGGCGGGCCAGGATCACGTGTCACCTCAAGGCCACACCCTGCTAGACCGTGACGTTCCCCGCGATACGACGGTAACCGCCCTGTCGTGGACTTCAGATGGTGCCGCCATTGCGGTTGCCACAGACTCGAGGAACCAAGCCTCGATCAACGTATGGTCGGCAGAAGGTGCCCTGCTGCAATCGATGGAGGTATCAGAGCCACCCATTATCAAGCTTTCATGGAACCCCAGCAACACGGCCCTTCTCGCCATCTCACCGGACAAGGGGGGCGCTCTTGTCACGGTACACTACCCGCCCGCCGGAAACTCACTCTCATATTTCCTCTCTGGTCACGACATTGAGGCTACTCCCCTCGATGCGGTCTGGACTGGTGATAGCGAGTTCTTGCTTTGCGGCGGCGATCTCATGGTATGCCTACACTGCGCCGACATGACAATAGCCCAAACGAGGAAATTCGAAACCAAGGAGGATGATAGTTTCAGGCAGGTCCTGTTTGATCCGCGATCCAGACTGGCAGCTACATCCAGTGATAAGGGCACATTAGATGTAAGAAACCGCAGTATGGCGATTAGAAAGTCAAATATGCTGATTGAAATAGCTTTGGGACGAGAAGGGCCAACGGAGGTCGATATCTGCACACCAAGGAGCCATCACTTCGATGCAATGGCAACCAATTCCTGCAAACCAGCCCGGTGCTGACGACGAGCGGCTAATTGCGACTGGAGGCGACGACTGTGCGATATTGATTTGGAATGCGCGAATGCCCGAGAGCAAGGCCAAGTGCTTCCTGACGATGGACTCGCCGATTGTGCGGCTCGCGTTTACGCCTGATGGCGCGTTTATTGCGGGAGCGACATCAACGCAGGTGTTGATCTGGAAGGTGGGAAGCCACCTTGTTCCTCGAGCAAGCTGGAGCAGGCCGGTCCACTCAGGTTGGCTCAGTCCCAAGGCCAACGCCGAGACGGACGAGGAAGACGAGCACTGCCTGTGTTGGGACGCTGACGGACAGAAGCTGGCTTACGGCTCTAATAGCAGGGTGAGTAGTTGTGTGTGGGCAGAAGAGGCAATGGCAGTTGTGCTAACGTTTGAATAGCTTGCCATCATCAACTTTCGCAGATAGCGAAACGACTGGGACGGCCAAGACAATCTAATGGAAGGGCGAGTCTGACATGTACATGAGCATACATAATAGCAAGATGGGCACTTGGGTCACCGACATCTGGAGTTTCGCACGACACCGACATGAATATCTCTTTGGGAGCACGGCAGGGTCAGAATCGACGGCCGATGGATGGCTGGGACGACGGGCACGGATGATCCTAATGTCTCTTCTCGCTTGGGCATGCGTGGATGGTTTGGGGCGACGACATGGGAGTTGCGAGGCTCGCGACAGCGACAGCAACGGCAACGGCAACGGCAACGGCATCAGCAACAGCTTTTTCTTGTATACCACTACGACGACGAACAACGACCGGCTGGCTACGGGGTTATCGAACAAGGTCTTTGATTGGCATACTACACAAGAGATGACTTGGGGACCCGTCGATACACGAACATTCTTGACGAAGGAGCATGGATAGAGGATACAGGAGTACACACGCTGTGGCTTACGTCTTTTGACCGGTTTCTTTTGTCTCTTGGGTTGGGGCTTTTGGTGAGCGGGCGGACAGTTGTTGACGGACGGTTGAAGGAGGATTTGGTTGGTCAAGGGGTTGGCCGAGCGGGCTCTTGGATGGGCTCGTTGCATGTTATCTTTTCGCCTCCCCTCTTGTTTGTTGCCAAGGATTTGCGGAATCTGTACGAGTATATACCACAGCGGCGATGAAATAGCAGGTAAAAAAACAAGAATCTACTTACCTACCGGGTTTCTCTAGTGTGCTGCAGGCTGGGCAACAGGCCAACGGAGGGTAATGTAGGGATGCCTCTGGAGGCGAACAAATAGCTGGCACGCGTGAGACACGAGGCAGAATGCGTGTCTCACCTGCACCTGTATGATTTGCCCGAACGGTTCGAGTGTTGAGGCGCCACCGGGCGTCAGCTGTGAGGCGCCAGGTAAGCCTGGCCTGATGAATGAATGAATGAATGAATCGGCGATGGTGAGTGATGGAGGCTCTGGTGTACGAGTTCCAAGCAGTGTTGGCCTGCGAGCTGTATCGAGACTGAGGTTGTCTTTGCGTGATTGTAGCTATGATGGTGAGTCTAGTGGATCCATCTACTCGGTCCAGAGCCATAGACCTCCATTCTCTCACTGGCGCAACAAGCCGTTGTTGTCTCCCTGCCTGCAAACAAAGGGGCACTCACTCACTCCTTCATTGTTGTGTGCGTCCCCCGCATCAGCGTCGAACCTGCCCCCCCTTCGAGTCCTCTCAAGAGGCGTCCAATCGCAGACTCTCAAACACGCCCCGCTCAGCGGTTAGGAGTGCTTCCCCCTCCCCTCCCCCGCTCAACAACCAACGTTTGTTGCCCGCCATCCAGAGGGGGCACACCACCGGCTTTGCATCCCATATAATTGATAAGAAAAGGCGCCGGGAACGTTTGGGTTTTTGTCACATCATCAGAGTCGCTTGTTCCCTTTTTTTCTTCTTCTGTAGAAATATCAATTACCCCGTGAATAAGTGTTTTCTGTTGTTGTTTAGGGAGGAATTTGTCAATTTTTACACACAAACATATCTCATCATCATCTTTTTCTTCTTCCTTTTTTTTTTAACGGCAAAAGCATCATCCAAGCAAACCTACCTACCCCCATGATGGCATCATCATCATCATCATCCACCCACAAGCTTCAAAACCTCAACCGCGGCAGACACTCCCCAGAGTGGACACCCGAGATGCGCGACCGCCAGGCCAGGGGGAAGGACCCTTCCAAGGAGGAGGGGAGCGTTGGCAGCGACACGGGCGAAATTGAGCCGCTGCACATAGGAGGACGGCAAGTCTCTTCTTCTTCTTCTTCTCTCTTGGGGGGAACAAGGCTGACGTCGTGTAGACACTATGAAGAGTCCCACTCGGAGAGGGAGCGCAAGGGAGAGGCCATGTCCATCCTCGATAGTCCAGAGGCCCTCATGGCACACGCCCAAGCCAACGGCGACGTGAGCCCCCATCTTCCCTCATCTCGAGATTTCTCACCCAACTAACTAACATACTCCCCCTCCGTAGAGCGTTACCGGCCAACGACTTCGCTTCTTGCGGCAGCTGTGCGGCTACGACGAGGATCGCGACAGGCCGCCGGTTCAACCGATGAGGAGCTCAAAGGGTCAGCAGCAGTATGTGGGCGACCGGGGAGCTCGATAGGAAAAGGCTCTTCCTCTGGGCCAGATACCCGAGGAGTAAGAACAAGAAAGAAAGAAACCAGACAGGTGGAGCTTGTACGCATTCACGACGGAGTTGTCATATTTATTCTCACGAGCCCTTATTCTCCAACAGCAACCATCTTTTATCACACGGCGGAAATGAAAGTCATGATTCAGAACCATATTGGGATTTGTCCATTCCCATCTCTAAACTATTGTGAACAGATACCGTCTCTTAAACCCCAGGTCTGTTGTGTCATGTCTGTAACACGTCTAAGGAACTTGTCCCAAGTTCCCATCCCGTTTCAAGACTTCGCTATTCCACCAAAAGGTTGCTGACACGATAAACAATGCTTGTGTCGACAGTGTAATCCAATCGACCCTTAAACAGAAGCTGGCATAATGGCCAGTCCAAACCAAAAAGACTCCTTGAAAGAACGCCGTAAAAATGCTTGTATCCTAGAATCGTCCCCCTCCTTCACACGTTCTCAGAGTCTATGCGTATCTCATACTGCGCGTCCTTCCCCATTGTTGCTGGTTATCCAAAGGCGCGTAGTTGTAGTTTCCTTGCGTGTGCGGGCTGGCACCCCGAGCGTACGCCGGCCAGGCGTGCATCTCTGTCGGCTTGGGAGCCTTGCGCCGGCTTATTCTTCGTCGGATGCAGCTATAGCAGCAGCTCAGGAGAGCGATGACGATGAGTCCACCGATCACGCAGCCCACGGGGATCGTGATCTTCTTGTTGTCTTCGAACCAAGCCACAATCTCCTTCCATGTCGAGCTGCCCTTGCAGTCTCCATTGTCACACTTGCCGCCGCCAGCACAAGAGGTGCCATCGAGGAAGTTCTGGTTTCTCTGCGTGCAGACTGACTCTCCCGGGTACTGGCACGACAGGAGACAGCTGGACGTGCAAGCCTTGAGTTGTTCACTGTCATCGGTGCCGTTCTGCCACATGGTCCTGCACTGCTCATCTCGAGATGTGCACTGTCCAGACGCGCACTTGAGCCCCTTGCCGCAGTCGGTGCCGTCGTCCTTGTGGTCGTCCTTCGGGCAGTTGGCATCCTTGCCTGTACACTTCTCCTCGGGGTCGCAGGCCCCCGTGCTGGCACGGCAGACGGTTCCTGAGGAGGAAAACTTGCACTGCTTGGTGCAGCATTCTTCGTTGGTGTAGTCACATTGAGCCTCGCCCTTGAACTTGCACTTGGATCCATCGCAGCAGGGGTTGTCTTTGCAGCTGGCGTCTCCGCCACAGTCGCAGTCCTCGCCCTCTTCGACGATGCCGTTACCGCACTGGCTACCCGTGATGGTCTTGATACCTTTATTATCAGTGAGGCACTCAGTCTTGACGTTGCGCTTGAAGCCCGAGCAGATGTTGCCGATACTGCAAGGCGAAAACGCCTTGATGGTGTCCTTGCTCGACGGGTTCATAATGTACTGTTCTTGGGCATCGCACGCACTCTCGCTCAAGGGACAGCATGACTGCACGTCCGACTTGACTGGACAGGCGCTCTTGGTGCAGTCGTGGACGGCTCCAAACGTGTGTCCCGTCTCGTGGGCAAACACCTGCCATTCCGACGACGTTCTCACCACAACATTAGCGCCAGCCACAGTCTCATTCTTGGAGCCACTACCACCCGAGTTGTCCGAGGCTCCAGCGCGACAGAGCTGGCCCAGCCATGCGAGACCGACGGCGGATTCAGTAGGACAGGTGCTGAGCAGAGTCCAGTACGCGTTGCCGTCCTGATACTGACCACGCCATGCGGAGAAGAGGTTCAGCCGAGCGGCCAGGTTGACGCTGTCCGAACACTTTTGATTCCAGGGAGCTGCTTCAGAGGGGGCAGACGGGCACCCCTTGTTGCTAATAGTGAGGTTGCGGAGACCAAGCGAAATGCTAAAGGTGGTCTCATACAGTCGCGAGGCCGTGTTGACCATGCTGATGATGTTCTCCCTCAGTGCCGTCTGGTTGTCGAAAGAGGCCGTGTAGCCGCAGTCAGTAGCAATTCCCACGAGAGCGACTTTACGGGTGGTGGGACAGCCAGAAACAGAGCCGATGCTCTCAACCAGATTCACCCCAGTGCCGTCATTTCCTGTCGATCCTCCGTCGATAGATTGTCGGCGGAAGAGAGATTTGGAAGGGACAGCGCCGAAAGTGTTAAAGTCCTGGAGGTCGTGAAACTCGTTGTTGAAGCCGAGCGTGTCCGAGTCGCAGAGCGCAGGCGTAGCCGCGTCGCGCTTCAACTCGTCGGGGTCATAGGACATGATGTCTGAGTCGCGCCAGACCACCATGGTCTCGCCGTTGTACTTGGAGGCGGGCAAGACGGGGTCGTCTTCATGTCGAACGCGCTCATAGTTGTTGCCAAGTTGAATTTGGTGGTGGTTGCCGTCGAGTCCAAGGGTGCCCTCGAACAGGGGTTTTTCGCCGTCGCGGTAGACGGTTATTCGTGCCCAACCAGCATTAGTCCAGCCTTCTCTCCCGGCACGTTCTACAAATGTATCGCCCTTGAATACTTTGTGGTCGCTGCGCTTGACAGGTTCGACGGATTCGACCTCGCCGTCGGCGCCAAGGTAGGTAACAGCAAAGTCATCGTGCAGGATGTCGTGGTTGGGTTCGAGCTTGAGCCGGATCTTTTGCTGTCCGTCGTGAAGCGAAAAGTAGAGGTCGAAGTGGGAGTTGGAGTGGACGCGGTGAGAGGGCGTCTTGATCACGGGGTCGGAGACATAGGTCACGTAGTTGACGGCATTCCGTTTCACCGAGTACGCTGGCAGTCCAGGAACATCAGCAAGCCCGTAGAGGGCATCGCGGGGAGAGTTAACGTACCTAGCGAGGACTCTATCAAGAGGGCGACGCCGGCAACGGCGGTTGCGAGTGACCGTATTGATACCATGTTTTTCTTTCTTTGTCGGACCGTGAGAGGTCCTGGGGAGGGAGAGGCAGCGCGCCGAACAGAGGCAGTACTACAGCATACAGGCCATCCAGAGGCGATATTACTCAGGTAGAGGGTTGTGTGTGAAGCCAGATGCCAAAGCGACGGGAGCAATAAATGTGAGACGGATGGTCGAGACGTTCGTTCGCCGCGGTGAGACGGACAGGCCGAAGCTGGGGGACGCTAATAATAAGTCGACGGGGTTGCAACGACACGACAGAGAGAGGAGTGGAGATGTGACGTTGGAGGTCGGTCGGAAGTTGCCAGACGAGGGGAGAGCAATAAGAGGGAAGAAGAACAAGAAGAGAGGAAATGGAAAGAAAAAATATTCCTAAAATATTGATTTGATATGGAGAGTTTGATCCCGCAGCAGATGACGGGAGATCAGAGGGAAAATCAGAGTGTGGCGGAGGGTCATGGCGTCCATATCCCAGACAGGTACCTCCTGGAGGAAGGTACATGTCGCCCCGTGATGGTCCATGACTGCCAACCCCCAGACAATGAACGCCAAGAAACCACCAAGAGCTTGGGAGGTGGATGCTGGGGGGCCGGGCAACCAAGCCCCCGGCCCAGCGAATAGAGGCACAGGGGCCGCGCGGTGCCCTCCTCTCTGCACGCATAGTAGCGCATAGCATAGCCCCTTGGTGAGTTTGCCCAGGCTAGGTAGGTAGGTACCTCGAGCCTGGCTCTACCCCGTCATGGACAGTCAGTCCAGAACGAGGTTGCGCTGCGAGCGAGCGTTGTTGACGGCCGTGAATGGCTTCGTCCATCCGACAGCTTAGTAAATCTGAATTTCCTTTATCACGAGTTGCATTGGATACTTCTCCCTTGCATAATTCCAATCTGTCCACATCTGTCTGAACCCTTTGTTGTTGTTCTCTCGTAGTTCGCAGGCGGCCTCCAATGACGACCAGTACCTCTTGGCTCCGTGCGCCGACGTATCCGAGAGCCTCGACCATCGTGCAGCACCAGCAGCAGCACCAGCAGCAGCGCCGAGCATTGGAACTAACAGGCCTTGTTTCAACCCTCGTATTCCCGCGCGCGCGGCTTGACCCCAAACATGGCAGCCCGCTAACTGCAGGTGAGGTCGGGTACATACCTCTATTTTTGACGCCCGCCCGCCTCTCAGATCAGCCACTTCCATGGATCCATTGTCTCTCTCGCAGAAGATGGAGATGCAGAACAACTCTCTCTCGCAGAACTCGAGGTTTCTTGCATTCGACGAACCCGCATGAGCGTTATCATTCGCATGGCGTTTATCTTTATCACCCAGTAGCATCGCCCAATTTGACACCCTCAGGCTCAACTCAGGCCGAAGTTTCAGCAGCGTCTCGGAAACCGCCCACGCCGGTTACGAAGACGAGGGACCCTACCTACATACATGCGCCCAGCTGCTATTAATACTCGTCGGCGCCTATTTCACCCACCACAACTTTTTTGTACTCACTCTCCTCAGCTTGACGGATATCATTGACAACGACATCTACTGTATCTCATCTTTACCGCTACAACTTCCATCTCTCTCACCCCTGCTGCTTCTCTTCTTCTCAGGCAAGTAAGTCCTTCGTAAGCTGACAGAAAATCTCATCTCCTCCCTCGGCACACAGCCTCAATCAGGTAGATTGCATGTCGGCGGTCGGTGTGCCCATCTTGGCTGCACCCCATCAATCAGCTCGTTGGCCAACAAGTCCACCTCCACCCCGTTGATTGACTCGAGATCCATTCTTTGACCGCAACCATGACGAGTCCTTCCTTCAGCTCTGGACGCATCCTGGCAACTCTGGCCTTGGTTTTCGGTCAATTGCTGGCTATTTTCGCTGAACCCTTGGACACTTGGACCCTTGGGACCCAGCTTGAAATGTCCCATCTCATTCTCGGCTCCAAGCGAAAAAAGAAAAAGACAAATCATATTGCTCAGTGATTCCAAACCAGACAGGTTCTTATCCCACTATCCCACTCATCCTCCGATGACAGCACACGCGTCCCCTTGCCATGGATGTAAGCCCACGACAAGTCTCACGACCAATGCTCTCTGAGTCTTTGTTCATCTCTGCCCCATGGATCTGCATCCCCATGACATGCGCACCTCACTCTTTGAATCATATGGCTCATTTCTAGACCTTTCTTTTTTTTGTCTTCCTGAAATAATCTTGTGTGTACAAAACAAAAACCGCAATGCTCATAAAATAGCTTCATAAAAACGGTTCCCAAGCCATCGAGAAATCCTCTTTCAGGTCGTGTCGTGGCTGTATTGTATCCCAGCATCAACCCCAAAACACCGCACGGGACTTCCATTTAAATTCCGGGTCGCTTCTCGACCTCTCTCATCCAGTTTAGTTCCCGTTTGCCTTGTATCCATGGTATATAAACTCCACTAGATAAATGCACCATCTCATAGGTTCCTTCTCTTTATTCGTCAATGGAGGCCTACTTGCGCTTGGCCTCATGCACGCTCTTGATAATCTTCTCCACAACAGAGGGATCAGACAGCTGCATCTCAAGTTAGTTACCGAGTCTACAACTCTCAAGTATCGTGAGGGAGCGCAACTTACAGTAGTGATATCACCAAGCTGATCCTCCTCACCCGCAACAATCTTTCTCAAGACACGGCGCATAATCTTGCCACTTCGCGTCTTGGGCATGTCCGGGACGATATACACCGCCTTGGGGGCGGCAAAGGGTCCGATGCTCTTGCGCACCTGAATCATGAGCTCCTTGCGGAGAGCCTCGGTCCCCTCGACGCCCTCCTTGAGGTCAACAAACGCGTTGACAGCCTGGCCGGTGAGCTCGTCGGCAATACCAACGACGGCGGCGTCGGCAACGGAGTGGTGCTCCAGGAGAGCAGCCTCAATCTCGGCAGTCGACAGACGGTGACCGCTGACGTTGACGACATCGTCGACACGTCCTCGGATCCAGTAGAAGCCCTCGTGGTCACGGGCAGCACCGTCACCAGTGAACTATCATCAGGTCAGGATGTGACTTTTACTCGTATGCGACCACACTTACGTAGTAGCCCTTGTAGACATCAAGGTAGGTCTCCTTGTATCGCTTGTGGGCTCCCCAGACGGTGCGAGCCATACTGGGCCAGGGCTGCTTGAAGGCCAGAACACCCTCAACATCGTTGCCGTGGATCTCCTCACCGGACACGGGGTCAATGAGAGCGGGCTCGATGCCGAAGAAGGGCAGCGAGCAACTACCGGGCTTGGTGGGGGTGATACCGGCAAGAGGGGATAGGGTGTGAGAACCGGACTCGGTCTGCCAGTAGGTCTGCGAAAAGTGTTAGCAAGTGGAAACTTGTAATGACTCCCATCTGTTACTTACGTCGACAATGTGGCACTCCTCCTTTCCAATGATCTCAAAGTACCACTTCCAGATCTCGGCGGCAATGGGCTCACCGACGGAGCCCAGCACTCGGAGGTGAGCAAACTTGCCTCGGACGTGCTCATCGCCGGCACGCTTGAGCAGTCGCAGGGCGGTAGGGGCGACGTAGAACTGGGTGACGTTGTGACGCTCAATGATATCCCAGTATCGGGAGAAGTTGGGGAAGGCGGGAGTACCCTCGAAGACGACGGTAGAGACACCGAGCATCAAGGGGGCGTAGACGACATAGGTGTGGCCAGTGATCCAGCCAACATCACCACCGCAGAAGTATCGATCGCCGTCGTGGATATCGAAGACGTACTTGCCGGTCATGGCAGCACCAAGCAGGTAGCCGGCGGTGGTGTGCAAAACACCCTTGGGCTTGCCAGTGGAACCAGAGGTGTAGAGGAGGAACAGAGGGTCCTCAGAGGCCATGGGCTCAGGGGGGAAGTAGTTGGGCCACTTCTCAACCTCCTCGTGCCACCAGAAGTCACGGCCGGTGGTCCAGGGGATCTCGGAGCCAGTGCGCTTGTAGACGAGGACGTGCTCGACGTCGGGGCACTGCTTAAGAGCATCGTCGACAATCTTCTTGGTGCCAATCAACTTGCCACCTCGCTTGCCCTCGTCGGTGGTGATGACAACCTTGGAGCCGGCATCGACGACACGGTCGCGGAGAGAGTCGGCAGAGAAACCGGCAAAGATGACGGAGTGGACAGCGCCGATACGGGCACAGGCCATGAGGGCGACAACGGCCTCGGGAATCATGGGCAGGTAGATGGCAACAGTGTCGCCCTTGCGGACGCCCATCTGCTTGAGGACCCAGGCGGTGCGGGAAACCTCACGGAGAAGCTCGCCATAGGTGACATTGCGGCCTTCGCTAGGGTCGTCGGCCTCGTAGATGATGGCAACACGGTCAGGGTCAGCGAAGGCGTGGCGGTCGACACAGTTGTACGAGGCGTTGAGGCGACCCTCGTTGAACCAAGAGACGTCGGCGTTCTGGAGGGTACCGCTGCGGGTGGTCTGGAAGTCGCGGTCCCACGAGACGAGCTCACGAGCGCGCTCAGCCCAGAACTTGTTGGGCTGGGTGATGGACTCCTTGTAGAGTCGCTTGTACTCCTCGAGGTCTAGAGAGTGGGTCAGAGACTGTTGAGGCTCCGGTGCGGAATCCGGGATTAACTTACTGGCAAGGTGGGGTCTGTGGGGGTGCTCTGTCGGGAAACGGGGTTAGCAAGGACCGAGTCTGTGTAAATGGAGCCCAGCAAGGGAAAGAGTAGGGGGAAAAGCAACAGGCATGACCAGCGAGGGCCAATGGATGTCGCGGTAATCTCGTCTCGACGGAAAAGAAAAAGGGGCAATTGGCATACTGGCAAACATCCGCTGCGGGGGGTCTATGTGAGGCGTTAGCAACAAAGTCCAATGGGCGCCGAACCCGGGCACGCGAGCTTACGGTAGGTATCGACAAGGTGGGCCTCAGCGACCACGGGGCCCTTGGTCTCCCGGGCAGGAGCCTCTTGAGTCTTCTCGGCGACAGGTTCGCTGGCTGCAGGGGCGGGAGTGGGAGCGGCAGCGGCAGCGGCAGCGGCAGCGGGGATGGCCTCTTGGGGCAGAGACTCGGGAGCCAGAGCCGTCGGCTCAACGGGCACTTGGGGCTGTTCGACGGTTGCCATTGTGACGGTTGGGGAATGTGGGAAGGATTTTTTTTATTTTTATTTTTTTTCGTTGAGGGACGCGGGCAGATGCGTATGCGACGTCGATGCGGGGTAGCGTGACCGTGGAGCTTGTCAGAACTGCTTGTAGGGGCAGCGCTCACAGCTTTCGGTGTTGCTCTTCGGGGGAGAGGCCGAGGATGCTCAGTTGGAGTCGGGAGGAGCAAAGAGGATGGATGAAGGTCCAAGTTGATCAGATATGGAGGGGGAGGACGAGGGAGAAATAGTTGAGATGGAGAGAGAGGTTTGATGAGAGGTCCGGTCTGCGGGGGAGCTGGGGGACCATTGATTCTTTATGGTAATTCGGGTACATCGCCATTGGCAGGCCCGGCCGGTAACTTGTCACTGGTACCTGCACCAACCGGCGAGAGGCGGCCGGCGAACCGGGGGGGCCATTGCCAGCCCAGAGCCGTAGCAGCACCGCCGTGATCCTTTCCCCCGAGCCATGTCCCGAAGAACCAGAACCAGCCTGCACCCAACTCCCGTCGGCCAGCAGACTAACTACTGCCAGAGTCAGTCAGTGGCCAGCCTCTTGACGGTTGCCCCCCCATGCATCGTCATCAGGCAAGACAGCCATTCGCCGCTCTCACACAGACGCTCGGGTCGGGCACTCACTCAGCATCCCAATGCTGGGCAACCCCAGAACACGCCAGGGGTGACTTGACATCCAATGTCGCAAGGCTGCCCGTGCGCTGCCACCCATAGCCGGTAGTCCTGGCCCTACGGAGTACCTATTCCAGCTCGAGCTTCTGCCATGCGCCGCCATCATGGCGTCTACGGCATCTCCCTGCCCTCCCTCCATGTTTGTCCAGGGCGCAACGGAGGTAGCCCGCTGCCCTACGCCCGAGGTGTGATATGGACGGATGGCTATTCTGCCCATTCCTTCTCTGGACATGCCTGCTCAGTGCTAGCTGATGTGGTTGCCTGTGATTCTTCTTCCGGTTCCGTATCGTCCATCGACGTTTACGGACCCGAATACTTCCACTGGACCCATGGCAGTGTTGCTTTCGTACCGTCATCCTGCGTTGAAATGGCGGATACCCAAGAACCCATGTATGGATTGTCTCTACTCGTCCAATGCCGAGATGTAGTGAAACCGCAATCATTCAATGAGCCTCGGGCGCGTTTCTACCTGTAATTCCATCGCGACTTTTTCTTGGGTGTGGTGGGGTCCCGAGCACCGGGGGCGCCAACTTCCAAACCCACCCACCGTCTTGCGATTTGGGATGCTGACGGTGGATTATCCACGACTGGATACACCGTGGCTCTCTGTGGTCCCCTAAACTGGAGCTTGGGTTCCTGGCGGAGCCGAGGTCCTTGCGCCCTAGTTCATCAAGAAGATAACTCTGGACAATGACATTGTCGAGGAGGTGGCAACGATAACCTGTGAAGCCATTACCCTTGACCGTCTTCTTAACCCCCCCGCGCCCCTCCAGGATGATGGACTTTTCTTTCTTTCTCTCTCTTGCTCCTGAAATACCCTACCCTTGAGCCCCCATGCCGAGCTATGTGCGGCAGCCCTCCCACGGTGGCTGATGGTGCAGCTACACCATGGGCAGGCCTGCATGCGGTACTTTTAGTACTGGGTACTACAGGTTCGTCCCTGGCTCCATTCCCGGTCCCATTGAGAATGCCTGCTGGCCACGACAGACACTGCAAGCCAGGACAGGGCATTGATGCTGTACGTAGTGGACACTAACCGAAGGAATTCGGTATTGCCACTTCAAGGAGCCAGGGCTGGAGAATTGTCGGACCCCAGCCAGGGAAGCGAGACAGATCGAGAAACACATACGCACGGTCCGGGGAAAGGACGCTCTTCGAACGACGGAGCCGTAACGGCTCCGGACGCGGAAGAGGCTCCAGCTGCGGTGTCCCTTGCCCGAAACGGGTACCGGGTCTCCCTCCCAAAAACGTGTTATGTGATTGACCGTGGTAATCAGTGGAGCTCTTTGGAGCTGGAGGCCAGCATCATGGGCCGTATGCGGAGGGCGCGGCTCTAACATCCATGGGACGGACGGTGGAGTCTCAGGGATGCGATGCGTCTCCTCGATGCAGGAGGAGAGGACACCGGCAACGGCCCCTCATGAAGAAGGACTGAGTTGTCTAAGCGCCGCGTCCGAAGTCGCTGGGTGAGTTGTCTGCACCTTTGAGGCATCCATGGATCATTGAAGATATACCCAGCATGGTAAGAGTCCATATTCGAAGCTCGACGCTTGGCGTTTCAAGCGCGTATTCGTTCCTTCCGAAGTCAAGTCTCATTTGCCTTATAACCACTTCCGGTAAACGGGATGCATGCCTGCCCGTGCAATGGCGCAGGTTGGCAGGTGCAGCTGCCCCTCATAACTTCCCCCCGCATTCGAAAATCTTCGGGGTTATACTGCGAGCCTCCTGATTGGCCAGCCGGCCAGGCCCCTCCACGGCATCATCCTTGAGGCTAGACCGTCAGGGTCTTGGTTTCTCCTCCGATTCTCCCACGCTCCTCAACAAAGTTCGCTCCGTTTTCGAGACGGCGCTGCGCCATCGCTGCAGATGGCTATGTACCCGGTACATAAATCTCTGGCCCATGCCTGAGGCGCTCTGTTGCTGTTTCGGGGAGAATTGCTTGTGTGTGTGCATGGTCGAGATCGAAATTGCAATCTCAACACCATCCTCTAGGCCTGTCTTTGCTCAACTATTTCGCCTTTGCTGCGGCATCTTTCGGTATTCTGAGCGCCACCTTGGTCGTCTTCCGGGTATAGCTACCTTCAGTCTCTTTTTCAGCCGCTTACCGTGCCATTTCGCCAAAGTCCCGAGACTCCCGTCCGTTTCAAGTAAACGGCAACTCTCTCGCTGAAGTCTTCACACCCCCTCCAATACCGAGATTAGAGCGAATGTGTGCGACTCTCTCTGCTGTTGACGTATCCGTCTCGCCGCTAGCTCGGGCTGGGCTCGCTCCCCTCGTGGTGGCTAATCCCGAATCGGCACTTCCACACGCCGCCCGAGCGCCCATCCCCAACCCGCCCGTCGACCGTCGACCGTCGACCCTTGT